>ML777335.1:448700-500561 GCA_009831015.1 Picea engelmannii | reverse complement strand
GTAAAGGGAGGGATAAACCTCCAAGAGGAAGATACAATCCTCCAATATCAAGAGAGAGTTGAACTCTCCATCCTTGCCCCTTCCTTCCACCCAACAATATATGAGAGATAATAAAACTTTACATTAAATCATCACCATCAACCGTTCATAACATAGAACCTAATAATGCTTCCTGAGACTTCTTCAATTTATGCAATTCTTCAATTCTTGGAGTACTCTGATCTTGTAGATAATATTACTCAATGTATTCTCTGAAACTCCTCCAATGTTCACTCCTTTAATCCTCCCCAAAAAGATGTTATAGAAAGAATGGTAGACTTTATTCAATTCTGGTCTATTCAGGAGAGTGAACTTGCACAGAATTCCCCGCGCTCAATAATTAACATCCGATTTTGAAACTCGCACACACGGAACTAAATTGTGTACTCTTTCCAATGAAATTTGTCCCACTTCATTTGGATTCTCTATGAATAATTTATTATTGTTTTACCTGGAACACCTGTTTATTGACTAGCTTCAGGACTGGTCACAAACCCTATCTTCCACAGAGTGTATCTCCATAATTATAGTGAATCAAAAGATAAAAATTTTACCAAAGGTACCTTGATATGTATTCTCAATACCATAGCGATTTCACCATCTGAATCGTTCTAGAAAAAAAGTTATAGAAAAAATGGTAAGATGACCTGAAAATAACATACCTTAGAACACATCACCAAAAGACTTCATCCTCCCTTGAAATCCGGCCTTCTTTTCTTCTTATTACCTCTGAAATTAGACTTGTATCAAAATTAATGTCTAATGATGTTTATTTATACCATTTATGTCACTTCCTTTTAACATTGGGGCCTACCTGACACTTTCTTATTTTGTAATTCTTTTCTTTAATTATCTTCAGGGCCTACATGTACTTCCTTCTTCAATTCACTTTGTCATCTTCAAAAATTCATTTCTCCTCAACCATGAGGATCCACGTGATGTGCCACATATCACCAGAAAAAACATGATGTATACTATCCATTCATGGGTGTTGTATATGCATGTGCATTGTTCTTCATGTCCAAATACCTTTATCAATCTTGCGGTCCAAAACCCATGACTAGGGTTGACATCAATGACAACAACCAATCTTCCAACACCCATAGCATCAATACATGTGTCTAGTCTAACCATGTCAAATTTCGATGTATACAGACACATATTGAAGATATTTCAATGTTGGCCCCATTCACTAGTGCTCACTATGTAGGTTGGTGCATGACATTTATGGTGGTTGAATTGGAAGTTCCATGACATTTCAAGAGAGTTCCAACAAAGATTCTACGAATGGAAACAATGACATTTGAAAAATATGAGACACCCCATTATGAACATTGTTGCAAACATGGATGATCTCAATATTATGTGGTTGGGACATCAAACATCCTTGAGTCTTGAAATCCTCCCATTCTGTCAAGGATGTGTCTATTCTAACCATTTCAAATTTCGATGCATACAGGCACATATTGAAGAAATTTCAACGTTGGCCCCATTCACTAGTGCTCACATGGATGATCATGTAATAAATATGACATTTATAACTAAGTATGGGGAAGGTTGAATTCTATATAACTATAATATGGGGGGGGGGGGTTTCTTGACTTATATACTTGATTGTTTGGGGAAGGTTGTGTTTCTCTTTATGTTCATATATTTGAAGAGAGGATTAGAGCATTTAGAGTATTCAAGACACTCTCGAGATTAATTTTTAAATACAAATAAAGGAGGATAGATGCCTAACCACATGTATTCTTCTTCATATATTCATATTGCATTGACATACACAACTGATCTAGAAATATAGCGATAGTATATTTTGTTTTCTTTGGCATTGATTTGACCCTAGTAAGTGGGGAATTATCCCCTATCACAACTACCATTTCAATAATTTGATATCTTCATAAAAAAAAACATGTAGAGATTTTACATCTATGTATGTGAAAACTTAGGAAAACTGCATTGAAACCAATCAACCATCCATCACCATTCTAACCATAAACACCATAGAAGTCAAAAGGATGTTTCTTAATATATAAACCCAACAAAAATCATAGAAAAAATTCACTAATATAGGTTGTATCTTGCATAATCAATTTTTGGATATAAGTAGTACTAGTGAAATGGTAGAAAACTATGTGGATGTTAATTGGTGTAGTAAATTAACAAACCCAACAAATTAGTATGGTAATAAGACACTATGGATCAAATCACAGAGCATGTTTTTTTTTATAATTGAAATCATTGGATTGATAGTAGAGAGGGTGATGAAAATTGAGGTTTATGAAACTAGTCCACTAATTGGAGGAAATATATATGCTCCAAGTCAACAACTACAGTATAACTATATGTTAATAGGAAAACCCTAACAACATGCAATTTTTTTTATAATTGTGTGTGATTATATACCCTTGAATGAAGATGAGATTTTAAAGCCTTAACCCCTAAGTAATTACATAGAGGAGGCTTAAATGTAATAAAATTAATGGTGTTTTCATATAACTATGGGTGATATAACATAATCCCTATTCTAACAAAGTAACAACAATTGGAACCTACAAATAAGAATGGGTAATTCCTACCATTAAAATCCCCCTCCAATACTACTCAGACTAAGGACTAAACATAATACAAAATCATTAATTTAACGAGAAACCCAAATTGAAGGCATTGGTTGTGCTCTACATTACTAGAATCAATTATTTTAGATGAAAAAGACTAAATCACTAACCCATTATTTTCTAAGTATGAGCCCTAATAAGACAATGGTTGGAAGACTTGACACCCCCAAATCTCTTCAAAATGCTTCTATTTTAGGTGTTTATATTGATGAGAGTATAAACTATGAATAAATCACTCACCTAGTTAATCTAGTCGATGAAATTGCGACCATTAAACCCCTGATCAAAGATATAGAGGTGAATTTTGATCTCTATTAGGAGATCATTTGGACAATATCTTTAACCAAGCTAGATATTGTATTAAGTCATAATTTCTAACTAATAAAAAATTCACAAGGACTGCCATATATTCATTTATCATGGATATTTAAATATGATTATTTAAATCTTCACACACCAAGTTTTTGACTAATATACCTAAAACGAGACCACTGAGATTGTTATTAAATGGTCAAGAGACCACAAAGACTTTCATTAAATGATTAAGATACCATGAAGACTATTTCACTAAATGATCAAGAATCTATTTTTTTCTTTGTTTCTTAGGGCCACTATTTCCTACACCATTCAATTATTTTGCAAACATCCCTTGCTTTATGACATGACACAAGGGAGGGTTGGGCCTCATTATAAGGTTGTTGGTTGTGAAATTGAAATTATCAAATAAACTAATTATAACAAAGGGTTTAATGTCAAGTTTGGAAACCCTTCTAAAACACAATATTGATGGACCACTATAGTTTACCTACTTGATTCTAAGAGCATTTTCCAAAAGGGATCAATGGTCCACCATTATTTTCCTCTTTTCTTTTCATAAAATTTCCTATTGTTTTCCTATTTTCCTCACTTCATCATAATTTTATTTATATGTTCCATTTCTTGTTGAAGCTTCTCAATTTAGTTTGTAGTAAACTTGATCAATTGTGAGCGATTCAATTGGTTTGACCGACTTGCATTGCAAGTTCAAGAAAATAACATTTTGAAGCCTCCATAGATATGAGTTACCCTTCTATGGTCTACTTTAAATTATACACAACTGAGAGTCCCATACCTCCTTAATGATACTTTTTTGTCCATATTGATAGTGAATAATTAATTCTTGTGAAGCACGATCTCTTATGCAAATATAGAAGAATTAATGTTCTTTGTGAGCTTATTTTGTTTAGATAAGACACATGATAATTAATGAATGTGTCTTCCTTTGCACTAAAACTTTGCACAAGATAAGATGTTTTTTTCTTGAGGGGCTATGTTGGAGAGAAAGGGAATTCCTTTTTTGTTGTTGTGAAGGATGGGAAGGAAGATTTATTGTTGGTTAAAGGTTCATTGTGAACCCTAGAGGAGATTCTTGCATTGTGAGAAATTGAGGTAGATGTCTAGTCTAGTTATTTTATAAGAATTGTGGGATGGGATATGTGTGTGAACTAGAAACAATAGCTAGATATTTTCCCTTGTGGTCCCACAACCTTGGCTTAGCGGTGGAATCTATAATAAATGCCTATGGTTAGGCAAAAAATCACTTGTTTGTAGCCAATTGGAGGTTAAATTTCCAAAAATGATTATTTAATCTTAATACATGTTGATTTTTATGTTATGTAAACCACTGGTGGTAAAATGAATGCAATTGGAATTTAGATGCATGTGGAATTAAGACATGAATGTTTCATAATCACAATGAATTTTAGAGAAGAAATGATGCATTTGCAATTGGGTGAATGCTTGGTGTTGTTGCAAGAGTTGGTTCTAGGTTGTAATAGAGCCAAGCCTTAGCACATTTTAAATGAAATAAATTTTTTCACTTGGACTTGACTTGGGTTGCATGCAAGTAAATTCTGAGATAACCTCGAACCACTCTTGATTGGAAACTGCCCCTTCCAACCCGAGAGGGATCTCTCAAAAATATGTCACGATAGGATAGTCAATAAGCTTAACAGTGGGCAGATCTATGGGTAACAGAAAGTTTTGAGTTTTTAGGGTTGATGGGTTGGACCGGAAAGTAGTCCATTGGGCATGGATTCAAATGATCAAGGAAGTAATAAGAGTGTTTCGATAATGGAAATCCATGGAGCAGAGGTGAGATAGAAGATGATTACAGAGGGAAGGATTTATAAAAAGTATGGCAGTATAATAAAGAGAAAACATATCAAAATGCAAGGAGCACTTAGCAATGAGTGAATTCCAAGCATAAATCAATGGAAAGAGATTGGTGGGATAGATAATCTAGTAAAGGATGAATTCTGAAACTTCAGATCTCTGCAAGAAATAACCTATAACCTGTCCTTCAATAGAGAATCTAACAAACGGATGAATTCCATTACAAACACATGTTACAAATAAGGAAGAAAAAGTGAATGGAATAGTATGAAAACTAAGCAATAGAAAAACCCTGTAACCAACATCACAAGAATCTCTGTTGTAGATCGAAAATGACACTGCACTCTTATATTAAACATGAAAGAAAAATATTACATTCCCAGGAGTACTAATCCTCCTTTACTTTTACAAATATGCCTCCTATATGTATTGAGGTCGAAATCCTCTCTAATCTAAAAGATAAAAACAGTTACAACCAATTCTTGAAACTTTATGCCATGGAAAATGGGCCAAACTGTCGAAAACTAGGGTTGCGATTATGTCTTTGTATATCTCGAATCGTGATAGTTGTGTATAAAAGGAAAGAGGATTTTGTGCATCTGTTTATTCTGAGAAAAAATCTATCTCAGTGCCCTGAGATCCCTTTTCATTTTTCTCAAATCTGCATTTAACAAACATGTGTCAAAATAGGAAAATATGAAATCCAAAAATTAGGGCTCGGAGATGGATTTTATTCTCCCAATATATGACACTTGTAGGAAAACTGAAAGAGTATAATGATCTCTGATGTGTTAGGCACAAAATCGTCCAACCGTTTCTCAAAATGATACTCCAGTCACTCAAAATCCTCATTTGAAAATGATGACTCAACACAGTTAAAACGCCACATTTCTGAAAACAAACCTCATCTTGCAGGGGATGTTTGACTGACTTATCAAGCTCAAAATGAAATTCTGAAGATACCATTGGACATATTAGGATTTTTATATGTCGATCAACTATTCGAACGTGAAAAACGACCTCTCCACGGCTGAGAAAATTATGTTTTTCTAAAGAAGTTTTGCATATGACTGGAGTCCCGATTTCGGGTTTTTAGGATTTAGGGAAATGAAGCAGTGGTTATTAAAATATTCACATCAGCCAAATCCCTGATGGAAAAATCCCCAAAATAGATTTTGCATTTTACATTGCACTCTTTTGGGCCTTCGAGTTTCAGATATCACGTCCTCAAGAGTTATGACATGCAAGGAATCTCGAATCACGAAATCGTGATGGGATTAATTAGACGATAATCATTTGTTGTAAACTCTTAATTAATCATGATTAGCAATTAATCTTTAACCTTTCATGGATTTAAGTTTTGGGACTTCGATAATACTTGACATGAGAAATCCTGGATCGTGAAATTGCGATGAGATTTATTAATGTTAATCTTTCTTAATCTTTATTTGACCCAGCTTATCCTTTAATACTTTAGTGAATTCGGGGATCAGGGATGTAGTTATTAAAATATCTACATCGGCCAAATCCCTGACGGAAGA
Source organism: Picea engelmannii (assembly GCA_009831015.1). NCBI lineage: Eukaryota > Viridiplantae > Streptophyta > Pinopsida > Pinales > Pinaceae > Picea > Picea engelmannii. The sequence goes on along the minus strand of ML777335.1, from coordinate 494,209 downwards.
AAACCCGAAGTCATGAGCATTTTCTCCATATGGCTTAATGCTCTATGTATGCAATCGTTCCACTGCCAATGCTTCCATTCATTCTCCTTGTGACTCAATGCTCGAACATATGGTACATTTCTTTGATTCTCACGTGAACCCTGTCTTTGGAGTTTTTATGAGTTGTCTTATGAATGTTATACTACTATGGCATTTGAGGATGATTTCGACGTTATTTGACTGAATATGACAGGTAGAGAACATTCAGTGATGCGCGTGATAGACAAATGGTCGTTTTCTCATATCTACACTTTTGGTAGTTAAACACTATAAAAAATTTCTCTCCTAAGTTACCGAAAGCCAAAATTTCAATATTGTTACAATAGAGGCTCCATCTAGGTATGGTTCTTTCCTACAAAGCGCCAAGAACAGTAGACCACATGCCTTCATCCATTGGGCAACCTGAAATCATACTTATCAAACTCTGAACTCTGTCGCTTTACTTCACCTTTCTGAAACAAAAAACCGCTTATGCATTCATTTGGATATGGAGTCATAATTTCTTAAATAAAAACCATACAGGATGCCAAATTGAACTAGAAATGTACTTAAAACCACTGTTGTACTCTAATGCTCAAAGTCAAGCTTATTTATATACATCACCTACTCTAATTGATATCACTATTTTTTTTTAAGTATAGGAAAACTTCCAAATCAGCCAAGCGATTATCCGACTAACAAACTTAATTATACTTCCATATTTGAGCAAAAGGATGACAGGAGTAGATGCAAATTTTAAAACATGCCCTGGGAGCAGGTACTTATAGTTTTGAAATTCAGACTTCAAGAAGTTGGAAATAACAAATTCAGTCCCCCATTTTGACTCCATATAAACTTCTACTGGATCATAGAAGGGAAGAGATATACCACTTTCACAATTAATCCATACTTCCTCCTATTGGGCAAGATGTCTGAAATGTTTTTGCGCACTTTTTCCACTACTGATTTTTTCTTCCACAGGTGCAAACATTTTGCATTGAAACTTACTAGTATGTTGCTCAATGGTTGCTAAAAAGGGAGGAGGGATCAATTGTTTCAGTAACCCCTCCTTATGTCCTTCATATGTTGTCCAAGGATCTTCTTGTTAGCTTTCATACACATGTTGATCTCTTTCATGATGTTGTTGATTTATTTCCTGTTGAACCAAAGTATCTTGTTTCTCATCATCTTCAGAAACACTTTCATCACATTCATCAAACAAAGGAGGATTGTCGTAAATTTTCGTGTGTGATGAAAAATAAATCTGCTCTTCTTATTCTTCTAGATATTCATCATAAATAGGTTCAACAAATAACTCAGGAGTGTCATCAGTCAAACAAATGCTAGGAATATCAACTGTGAAGCTATCTATCTCAGATCCACACTCCTCCAAATTATAGTCTAAATAATCTTTGAACAACAAACATTCTTCAAGGTTATTAAACATGACAACCCTATCTTCTTCATGAAACAAAATAGTGTCTACAAGATGATCCTCTGGCCATAAATCATCATCATAAATTGGTTTACTAACTTCCTCTAAAGTTCCATGGTTGTCATGATTTAAACTTAGATTTTCATTTTCAGTAATAGAAGAAGTTTCACTCACATGTTCAGGACTGTGTGAATGATGTAGATCTGTGTAAGCAGGGGTTGCAACATGATTCTTCAGGAGCAGATCTATCTCTTCTTCTGTTAAAGGAGGAGGCGTTCTATGCAATTTTTGGATCAAGCAACTATTGTTTTCTTTCTCTTCTATATGTTGACCATGATGTTGAATATCTCTTCTTGAATGTGATCACAAGAGATATCATATCCTACTTTTTTATCAGCCAACTCTTCTTCATACTGATTATCTTCATCGACTTGAGAAATTTATGATATTCCTTCCTCCTCTTCAAGAAGATGTGTTTGACCTATTTGTATTATTAATTTTATATTACAACAATCTTTAAAAAGTATTTCAGATGAATAGATTCCTTTACAATGTCGATGAAAAAGTATGTGAAAATATTTCAATGAAGGAATACTGAAATCAGGTAAATATTTATACCAGAGTCTAGCATCTCTTTCCAACGAAAACATAAAAATCTTCATGAGTACATCTTCATGATGTATATTTAACTCATCCATGAGCTTGTGGAATTTAAACAAGTGTTGAGCGGGATTGCCCTCCGCATATTCTCCAAATTTTGGAAGGACGTCTTCCCAAACTTTAATGTCTGGAACAGTGTTTGGAAAACCATAAACATTTGTAAATCCCAGAGGAGCAAACCTTGTATCAATCCGAGCAACAAACAAATCTAACATTTTGAGACCATTGGAGTCCCTAGTGAATCATGTAGAGTCTTCGAACCAAGGAGTGGCCAGGTGAATGATCACATCCAATTAAATGCCTATCCCTTGTTTACCATCAAGAAATAGATCTGAAATTTCTATCATATCCTAGGGAAGATAACTTCATTCCTCTGTCCCCAGCAACGACGCTAGAAAATGTTGTCGCAAGAGTTGGTTCTAGGCTATAATAGAGCCAAGCCTTAGCACATTTTAAATGAAATAAATTTTGTCACTCGGACTTGACTTGGGTTGCATGCAAGTAAATTCTGAGATAACCTCGAACCACTTTTGATTGGAAACTGCCCCTTCCAACCTGAGAGGGATCTCTCAAAAATATGTCACAATAGGATATTCAATAAGCTTAATAGTGGGTAGATCTGTGGGTAACAGAAAGTTTTGGTTTTTTAGGGTTGATGGGTTGGACCGGAAAGTAGTCCATTGGGCATGGAGTCAAATGATCAAGCAATTAATAAGAGTGTTTCGACAATGGAAATCCTTGGAGCAGAGGCGAGATATAAGTTGATTATAGAGGGAAGGATTTATAAAAAGTGTGGCAGTAGAATAAAGAGAAAACATATCAAAATGCAAGGAGCACTTAGCAATGAGTGAATTCCAATCATAAATCAGTGGAAAGATATAGTTGGGACAGAGCATCTAGCAAAGGATGAATTATGAACCTTCAAATCTCTGCAATAAATAACCTATAACCTTTCCTACAATAGAGAATCTAAAAAAAGGATGAATTCCATTACAAACACATGTTACAAATCAGGAAGAAAACGTGAATGGAATAGTATGAAAATTGAGCAATAGACAAACCCTATAAACAACATCACAGGAATCTTTGTTGTAGATCGAAAATGACTTTGCACTCTTATATTAAACATGAAAGCAAAATATTACATTCCCAGGAGTACTAATCCTCCTTTCCTTTTACAAATATGCCTCCTATATGTATTGAGGTCGAAATCCTCTCTAATCTAAAAGATAACAATAGTTACAACCAATTCTTGAAACTTTCTGCCATAGAAAATGGGCCAAACTGACGAAAACTAGGGTTGTGGTTATGGCTCTGTATCTCTCGAATCGTGACAGTTGTGTATAAACTGAAAGATGATTTTTTGCATCTGTTTATTCTGAGAAAAAACCTCTCTCAGTTCCCTGAGACCCCTTTTCATTTTTCCCAAATCTGCATATAACAAACATGTGTCAAAACAGGAAAATATGAAATCTGAAAATTAGGGCTCGGAGATGGATTCGATTCTCCCAATTTGTGACACCGATAGGAAAAATGAAAGATCATAATGATATATGATGTGTTAGGCACAAAATAATCCAACCGTTTCTCAAAATGATACTTCAGTTGCTCAGAATCCTCATTTGAAAATGATGACTCGGCATAGTAAAAAACACCACATTTCTGAAAATGAACCTCATCTTGTGGGGGACTTTTGACTGCCCTACCAAGCTCAAAATGAAATTATGAATAAACCACTGGACATATTAGGATTTTTATATGTCTATTGACTATTCGAACACGAAGAACAACCTCTCCACGACTGAGAAAATTGCATTTTTCTAAAGCAGTTTTGCATATGAATGGAGTCCCGATTTCGGGTTTTTGGGATTCGGTGAAACGAAGTAGTGATTATTAAAATATTTACGTTGGCCAAATCCCCGATGGAAAAATCCATGAAATATATTTCAACTTTTACATTTCATTCTTTCGGGCCTTCGGGTTTTGGATATCATGTCCTCAAGAGTTATGACATGTAAGGAATCATGAATTGTGAAATCATGATGGGATTAATTAGACGATAATCATTTGTTTTAATCTCTTAATTAATCACGATCAACAATTAATATTTAACCTTCCATGGATTTAAGTATCAGAACTTCGATAATACTTGATGCGAGAAATCCTGAATCATGAAATTGTGATGAGATTTATTAACGTTAATATTTATTAATCTTTATTTGGCATGGCGTATCCTTTAATACTTTAGTGAATTCGGAGATCAGGGCTGTATTTATTAAAATATCTATGTCGGCCAAATCCCCGATGGAAAAAAACCCAGACTCCTGAGATTTTTCTCCATGTGGCTTAATGCTCAATCTATGCAGTCGTTCCACTGCCAATGCTTCCATTCATTCTCCTTGTGACTCAACGCTCGAACATATGGCACATTTCTTTGATTCTCATGTGAACACTGTCTTTGGATTTTTCGTGAGTTGGCTGGTGATTTTTATACTGTTGTGGCATTTGGGGCTGATTTCGGTGTTATTTGACTGAATATGAAAGGTAGAGAACATTCAGTGATGTGCGTGACAAACAAATGGTCGTTTTATCATATCTACACTTTCGGTAGTTAAACACTATAAATTTTTTCTCTCCTAAGTTACCGAAAGCCAAAATTTCAATATTGTTACAAAACTTGGCATGAAAATGTGTAAATGAAATTGATGCATTACCTATTTATTTAACTATTTTTAAACTTCCATATGTTGTTGAAGCATGTTGTTGAAATACTTTTGTTAATAGTGTGGGTGAATTAAGTAGAATTTGTTTAATAATTAAAATTTGGGCATGAATGGTTTTTATGTCTCTATATAAAATGGACATTCTGTTATCCATGATTTCTAAGGATATATTTTAAATTTACTTTTGTATTGATTCATCCTTATAATACACATTTAAAGTTATGCATTTCCTTCAAAAGCCAAATTTGAGTGCAATGTTGGCAAGCTTGTTGGATAAAATTGAAGAATTTTTTTGATGGGTGCCCCAACAACCAAGGGAGGTGGGTTTGATCATGCTACATATTGGATTTCACTTTCTCATGATTTTTTTCACCTACAAGCAATCTGCACATAAGAAAATCTAATGCAGTTCTTCATAACAATCACCAAATATTGTTGTAAATGAACACTATGGATTATTTCTTTGTCTTGGAGAGTCAAGATATCAAAGCTTGAATGTGATATCGATAATATAAACTATTATAGAATTAAATCGGTAGTTCAACCAAAGTTATAATGCTTTAATAACAATCAATAGATTTGAAGACTACCTCAAGGTTAACTTGAATTCTTTCTAGCTCTTATAGCAATGAATTGTGACTTGGAATGACATTAGTCACCCTAGGTGTGTAGTCCCTTCAACTATGAGAAAAATGGCGAGAACTAAAACACTCCCTCAAAGCTAACTTGTTTTTTTTTCATTTCTATACTAATGAGTTGTAACTTGGGATGGCATTAGTGCCCCTGGGTGTGTATTCCATTCAACTATGTAAAAAATGGATAGAACTAAAACTTATGTTGCACTGTGCATACAATCATTTTAGTGACGATGCATAGTTGCAATGGGTGGTCAAATTTTGTAAATAGGATCTCGAGTAATGTAACTGGATGAGACTATTTATTACAAATTTGTGCCACTTAAATGCATTGAGCGTAGTGCATTGTAGAAACTCAAACAAAGAAAGAAACATAGAGATAACAAAGACAAAAGAGATAATATAGATCAACATAGTGATTTTGGATTAAATATACATCTATTTTTGGTACAAAATAATGAGATACAAGAATTATTATAATATATATAATATATATTGTATATTAATTATAATATATTATTTATATAATATAATACAAAAAACCAAATAATATAATTATAACATTCAAAAAAAAAATACATGATATAAAACAACAAAAAAAAAACCCTATGCATACTCATTCCATAGAGGAAAGGTATTACAACGAGTTGGAGGAGGCCGAGAGACAGGGAAAATCCCACAACATCGAGCCCCATGCATTCTCATTCCATAGAGGAAAGGTATTACAATGAGGAGGTCGAGAGATAGGGAAAACCCCATGACAGTGATGTCCAGAGACATAGAATACCTAACAACTCCCCAAAGCAACAGAGGAGGCCTTATCCAGCCACTATTCCATAATGACTGCATCGTGGAGTGGATACATTCAAGCTTCGGACATGCTGCCAAAAATGGTAGTTTATTTCTATCATTTTCACGCATTTTTAGCCTCTTAGAAGGGTTTTTAGGCTCTTAGAAGGATTTTTAAAAGATCCCTATATGACTTTCCCTTCATTTATGTCTCTTTCTTAAGTTTTACCTTGCATTTTTCATATGTAATTGCACAATGATAACTAGGTAATGATTGTTTGGTACCCTAACATGTCTCCCCTTAGTGATTTATGGGATTCCTCATTTTTTTCCTCCAAGCCATGACCGAACTAAATCTGGTTCCATCGCTTGACCATTCATCTATCTCGACCCTTTAGTTCCTTGGATCTTGGAACTCTTATAATTATTCCCTAAAACTTTCCTAAAACTTACACTTCAACCATTCAAACAAGCCAAGAAAAAATCCTGAGCAAACAAACAATCCAAGAACATGTCATTAATTCAATGTTGAGTTTGAGCAGTTCCACCATTTTCCATTGATTAACAATAGGCCTGGTGTTATTATTTGTACATGGGGAAGTTTTCCATATTTGATAGAATGTAAGTTCTTATCTAGACATTGTTCAATAATTCATTTACATGAGATAGGGTACTATTTGAAAAATCTATATGACTCCTTAGGATGTGGTGCATCCATTATTAAAAAACTCAGAGAGTTTGTTTTTTTTCGACAAAATGTGCATGTGAATGAATTGATCATTTACTAATTAAATCATTTTTTAATCCATTTTCCTCCTATGCCAAGGTCACAAAGGTCCTTACATGTGTGCTAAATTGCCTTGATTCTGATTTTGAGTTAGAAAACGTCAGGGATAAAATGTAAATTGATGCTTATTAGGTACCCACATTCTCATTATGATTTGGAAATACTTGCAACATCAAGATATATCACAAATAGAACTACTAGCCACTACATAAATATATCTCTAGGCTAGTGATTGAACCATTTTAGTTCTTTTCCTTCAAGAAAATTTGGAAACAAAATCAAAACTACAACATCTTCAATCATGAACTCTACACGAGATAATGCAAATAAATAAACATTTGTCATAAGGTCTTTTCCCCTTGGCCTACTATAGTTGGGTAAATGACACAAAGGAAACAACTAGTTTCTTTAAGGCCATTAAATAAACTATCAGATAGAGCCTTTTGTAGCTTAATAGAAGAGTGTTTAACACCATGAAGTCACTATAGAATAGAGAATCTAATAGTGTAATAGAAGGATTCCCTCAAAGATGTTAAATATACTACAAAATATAGACTTTTTTTTTTTTTTTTATGTCTGGCAGAATTAGCAACTAGTTGGGCACGTGCTCGCATTACACGTGGTCGTGTTATCCAACTGCTACCACTATAACCTCCAGGTGTGCCCACGATGCCCCTTACGCGACACACATTGTAAGTCGTGGGGAGTTGAACTCGAAACCTCATGGAACTTCATTTTCACGACACTTGCCAATTGAGCTGCCCCCCCAAGGGATACAAAATATAGACTTCAATAGCATAAAGAAAGAGTGATTTCACCACCACAAAGAAAGTGTGTAATAGTGACTTGTTTAGCATAATAGAAGTGGGTTCCCACACCAACAAATTGTCTCCTAATCATGCATGCAATTTTTTACTGCACCATGTATAATTTCCCTAGGTAAGTAGGTGATATTTTTAGCAATATCCACATAATGTGCACCAACAAATTGAGCCACAACAAAGCCCCCACAAAACTAGATGTGTTGTAAAACTAGACTATTGCAAAAGAGTATTGCTATGATCATTAATTGACTTATCTACAAAACAATGTTGGTCCAAGTAGTACAAATGCAAGTGTTTGCTAGAGAGGTTCTATAAGCAAAGGCATGCCATGAATCTCTCATTAAATCAAGGAAGTAAAAAAAATCTAAGATTAATTTCCTATTTGTACGAAAGCACTAAAGAAAATAATGCATGCAAGGTAACAATTACACTAAAGCAAGTGCAATGAAGTAAGAAAGTGCATTTGCATATGCACCAAAACTTATAGATAGTTCCAATTCACATAATTTGATAGATACATGAATGAAAAACAACTAGACGTGTTTTTCCACCATCTCTTTGAATTTCGAGTTGCAATATTGGGTGATAAAACTATTTCATGTGATGGGAAATAGCATAAGGTAGAATTGGGCCTCCTCAATTAGGGATATAAGTTAAGTTAGAGTGGCTGCAAAATCTTGCAAACTAAGAACATGACTTTAAATAGGCTACACACTAATAAAATCACTTTAAATAAGCTTCAAGCTAAGAACATCACTTTATTTGTTCAACACATATGTTACAACTATGATAATGTTCTATTCTATGATATACATTTACTTTCTTTAAATAGTGATAGTTCCAAGTAGAAGGGTGGCACTAAGGTATCTTCTTAACATGGGAAAGAAAATGTGCTTATCCTAAAGTAAATCCTCCATTGAAATCTATTGTTTTCATTCTCCATGAAAATTGTGTTACCTAGTGGATTTGGTGTCCATAATATCAATTTGAAGATATCAATTCCTTCAAGAAAATCCATCTCCCAAGTTCATTTCCATAAAAATATTAGCTATCGAGGTCTTGTCTAGGAAGCATGTTTTCTCATCAATATCCAACATTGATCAAACTAGAAGGTCATCCATCAAACTATGTGACACATGCCTCCAAATGCGCAAACAAGTTGCCACTCCAATATTTGTAACGTGGCATGGCATGAGAGGTCCATGTGCATGAAGAATATCCCCAAAATTCCTATGCCATTCTGACCAATGCCTTGAGAGTTGTAAGATTGCATCGAGAGTTGTGAACAAACTCAGGTGTTGTGAAGATACCTTGCGAGTTGTGAATATACGAATCAATAACAACTCTCGTATTTGTTACTTAACAATTTACTTTACTATCAATTGCTCGCTCCCTTTTGACATGTATAGGCCACCTTTACCTTTCTACCGTTTATTCTCCTTGGGTTCATATTTCCGATGAGGGTAGTGTTTTCGTTGAGTTAAAGTTCCACCTTTCTTATTCATTTTTTTCAGAAATACCATGATTTGGGTTGTCTTTAAATTGTCCAAAAACTCTTAGAGTAAAGTTACATGAGAAAAAATCCCAACATAATAGGATACTAGAAAGAGTAACACTATGGTAATCATTATGAGCTTACTGTGATACTAATAGGATACTAGTAATGAACTAGTGTTACATCTTGATTGATTGATTGTTTCTGTCATTAATGGTTTTATAGGACGTACAAGAAAATAGGTATTTCTCGGATCTATCTTCATTGAATGAGGGAACTTCAGGTAGAATAGAGGAAAGTGAGACATCTAGTAGGTCTAACAGGTGGAGATCAACTAGAGGTGAGAAGATCACAAGAAAATTCCAAGATGCATGGAATTTTTTCTTATGAAAGGGGGATCATGTTCTTATGATCATGAGAGAATAAATGAAATTGAGGTGCCCTTGAGGTACAAACATATAGTGAAACAATGGGTACCCAAGGATGTTCCTGAAATAAACATTGATTTTTGTGTAAACGAAAGGATATAGCAGATTTATCCATCATCATTACATGGTTTGGGGCTATTTTCCATGGATGGCATAAAGGTATGTTACGATAGATTAACTGAATTGATGGAGTACGTTGGACCCTGTTATATCTACAAATATTGGATACGAATAGTCCAAAATACAAAAAGTATGTGAAGATATGGCTTGGATGCAAATTATATACAGCTAAAAGACAATGATCAAAATAAGGGAGAAACTATCTACATTTACGGAAGGCCAAAAGAAACGGGGAATATTGTAGGGTTTATAAAAATTACACAACTCGGGACCACAAATAAGCGACCCAATTTCATATTTGAGGGGCATGAAGGAAACCGTGTATTCGTATGTGCAATAAAATCAATAGATGCAGGGGAAGAGATATTGATTGATTACAATTTGAATCAAATAGATATAGATGTTGCTATTATGGGGTGGTACGTATACTAATTTACACAACCTGTAAGCAATGACTCTCATATTTTATGATTTTCATTATGTTATTTATGGTGTTAATCCATTTGGAGAGCTTCAATCTGTTTAGTACTCAGTGTGTTCTATTTTTGTTATCAGCATTTGAATTTCTCATACATTTGAATTTCTCATAAATTTGAATTTATTTCTCATGATAATGATCATGGTTCTAATTTTACTGTAATGTGGAAGGATGATCTTGGTAAATCAATAGCAGCCTCAGAATAGGTAAATGAACAACGATTTTTGAATTGCATTTAATGCACATTTTATTTATGTGGTGATCAATTATTTTATTTGTTTACATAATTGAATTATCATTTATTTTGTCGAATATGTAGTCGGCGGGACATGATGTTGATGATGATTCTCTCGGTGAAATGGATTTGTATGAATCCCTGGACCCTATGATTTTAATAAGGAAAAAGATCAATAAAGGAAACAAGGAACTAGCTCACTTGTTAGATATTCTAGATAAAACTCATGAGGTTGAAGAAAGGATTAGAGAAGTTATGAAAAGGATTAAGACATATAAGGTAATAACCATAATTTCAAGTGGTTTTATTTTTATGTCATAAGATCAATTATAAAATCTTGATTTTTAAATTTTACATTATCTAAACGAAAAAATGTTTTATTTCTTATATAGATATTTTTGGATCTTGTTGACACCGACATGCATGGTATCGGTAGTAGTGGCACTACACATATTCCAAAAGGTCCCAATGTAGGCTTGTGTATATTTTTTAGGATGCATCTATTCATATCTCTACCTTCCACACCATTAGGTGGGAGCCACGACATGCCCACCGAGGAAGCGGCCACACAGGTAGGCTCTGGAGGTGGTGATGGAGATGAGGCTAATGATTTGACAAACTATATGGTTTATTTTCCTAAAGAAAGATGTGTGACGAGCACAGATACCCTTAAGGGAACCTTTATGGTCAACGAGGAAGGGCTTCCATTAAAGTAGGTTAAAATCTCAGGTAATTTTTAATTTTTTTTTCATGTTCTCTAAGTAGACAAATATAAATCATCTAAATTATTATTTTTAAATTAATAATCATATAATCATTTTGTGTGTATGGAACAACGATTTTTACAGGTCCTTAGAGAATAAGGCTTTGTTGATTTTTTGGCCCAGCATATGGGAGAGGTGGAATTCCCAGAATTCCAATCTTAAAAAAGAATTGATGGATTATCTAGAAAGCCTTTTTGGTGTAGATACTTTTAATAAGACCTTGGTCACCATCGCAGCTGGCCAATATTTAAAATATACGCGAGAAACATATAGTAAGCACTTGAAAAAAAATTATAGGTACGAGCATCCTCTGATGATTCCAGAGAGGGAGTGGAAGGCCCTCATTGAGGATGCAAAAGAGAAGAAATTGACAGATGAAGGAAAAACACCCTCTGGTCCCAGAAGGTAAATTACAATTTCAATTGAATACCTTCAATTTTTTTTAGATGTAAATAAAACTATGGTATATATTAACATACATTAAACTTTTGATGATAGGTTGACTGACACGTCAAAAGCCACAAAAGAAAGGATTTCCAAATGTGGCCAGCACATGCTAGGTCAAGGTGGCTACCTGAAGTTGAAGTCACGAATTGTAAGTACCTAAATATATTATTGGTATCACCTTAAAACTTTTAGGTAATTGCAGCGAATAACATAAAAAATGCATACTCTTATGCAATGTAGGGTGACGAATTTGGTACTGAAACCACGGAGGAAGACCTCAACCTTGGTTACAAGTACGACTATAAAGCGGTAGTTGAACACTGAAAAATCTTGGGGCAGATACCAAGAACCACTTTGCAGGACAAGGTAAATAAAATCCAATCCACATTAACCTTTATTATTAAAAGAATGCAGTCATGTTGGATATTATTAATATTTACAACTTTGTTTTAATCAAGGGAGCAACATTGTCAATGAACACACTAGTACTATTGGAGAGAAACGCATTAATAGAAGTTTGCAACCAGAAGATGGTTTTGATCCCATTCAGTCCCAATTTTCCATGGAGGCACAACCGCATGATGGTGCTACAACCGAGCTGGCACATGACGGTAATATGGTTGTATTTTAATCATATACTTAATAATTTCGTAGTTATACATTTTGTACTTATATTTTTTTTTACTTATACATTTATGATTGTCCTTATAATTTTTTTGGTCTCAATGGTAGAGAATGTTGTACTTGAGGCTCATACATTTGAACAGGAGCACGCAGGGGAAACTATTCCAACGGTGTCGACCAGTGCACTAGGTAAATAATTACATTGCAGGTGTTTTTTTAATATTACTGAACTAGTTCAATGATATTTAAAAACTGTCCATTTAAATTTTATATATTTTTCTTTTGTAAGCGATACCTCATCACATCGCCCTCCATTACACCGTGAGTACCCCGCGACTAGGCGTGCTCTGCGTGATAGGATGCAATCACAATCAGATTTTGAAGAGCACCCAGAGAACGAAGACGTATATATTGATGAAATGATTAGGAACTATAGAGCTAAGAAGAAGAGGTCGGCTAAAAGTAATAAATGATGATGTACATGAATATTTTAATATGTTTTATTTTTCTATAAGTATTTCAATAGATTTATATGTTGGGTATTGGAGAATTGAGAGTGATGTGAGGGGGGGAAGGGGCCATAAGAGATTCTTCCTTCACGTGGTTGGCCCTATTTAATAGAGAACAATTTATTGGAGCCATTTAATCTTGGAGCAAACCTCCCTCGATACAACAAAGCAACAACAAAGTCAATGTTGACTTTGTTGCTGCTACTTCAAATCAAGGGAGGCAGTTTGATCAAATATTAGATGCGTGGATCCAATAAATTATTCTCTAAACCAAGAGGAGCTCATTCAGGTATGTTCTGACACTCTCGGAAAAATGCATCTTAGAGTAAATAATGCACTACAAATATTACTTGTATTGAAGCTTTAGATATTTATGGAGGTTGAATGATTTTGGCAGGTACTTTAATATATTTCTTCATCAATTGAGGGAAGCTCAAGACTAACAGAGGGCCATAGAGATGAAGATAAACACATGGGCCCAACCATTCCAACTATATTGTCGACTAGTTCATCAGATCGGGTGTGATTGCTCCTTTCAGCATATAAGTTTATATAGCCATCAATTCTAGTTATTTTCATTTAGATCTGTTTATTTCTTTTATCATATATGTTGATCTTGTGAACAGAAAAATAAAAAGGCATTATTTGTTTCTATTTTTCCCTAATTCTAATTACAATTTTCCTATGACTTTGACCAAGGGCACACTACTCTAGGAAGCCTCCTCACACCTTCTTGTGACCATTCTTATTTCTATTCTTAGCTTATACCAAATATCGCTAAACAAGACAATGACTGGAATCATACTAAGCTCTCTATTACTAAGCTCTTATTATGGAAACTACATGATATGGCACTCAAAGCATAACTCGTATCTACAGGTTATTGAACTCACTATGAAGCTTTTGTATGATTAGAGTGGTATCATTCTTACGAAGATACAATATGAAGATTAATACTAATTGACTTATTACCTGTATTATACCAATCTTATTGAGGCAAAGGCATCAATGAATATGGGAAAGGTGATTGCCTTGTTTCTCTAATAAGCTTCCATTACATGTTAAGAGTCATATTGTTTTCCCATATTCATGCATATTCAACAGTAAACCTACTACTAGAATGAGTGTAATTTGTAAGTAGAGGTTATAAAACCATTTCATGAATGATTTCCATTTAATTGATACTCATATGATCTAATAGCATGGACTAGTAATACCTATAAAGCCTTATTTACTCCTATTGTGTGATGTATGTACCTTATGAGTTCAATGAATATGGAATAAAGGGGCATCTATTTTATTTCTGCATATTTTTTATATTATGGCTATGTGATCCTCTTTTTTCTAACAAGAAACACCAAACCATAAAGGTAAGAAATAGTCTCATTAAGAAATAAGGGATAAGTGGTGGATAAAAAGGACCTAGTAGTGCAGGTCACCATTACATGATGGGTTGGTCACTAGGAAAATAAGTACTCCCTAAAACTATCTTCGTGTGCACATGTGCAATGTTACTAAAGTCTAGTGAAGTTTAGATACATGTATAAGTTCCCCACAAATGATGGTATAATGATCTTCATTACATGGGGAGGTAAAACATGGTGTTTCACTACTTTGTCAAACTCATGATGCACCTCAAGAATGAATAAATATTAAACATGAAATTCTTCTTGTAGTGTGTTGATTGAGGAAAACATAGGTAGAGGGTAAGCAAGCATTGTAATGTGTATTCACCTACTGGAATATTGAAACAATTAATTGCCAAATCCTAAAAAAACATAGCATGAAATGAATTTTGTTTCAACAATTGAGACAGATTTAGCATAATAAAAACATCGGATGAAGACCATATCCAATACAATACAATGTCACACCATACCAATACCAATAACATAGCCAAAAATGATCGAAAAAGTGTTCTTGAAAATCCGCCTCATCTTCAGAAATTACACTAAAGCTTCATTGACCAAAACCCTAGTTCCGGAGATACTCCAATAAATGGTTTTCCAGTCAACAAAATGATAGCGTAGGGGCCCCACTAGCTGAAAACCAATGCTCTTAATCCAATTCAACTAATGTTTCGTGCATCAGGGTCCTGGTTTGAATTTTATCGCGAGTTGCAACTCGCCTCCTCAAGCCATTTAGGGACATGTGGTCAATTTGATCCAGGGGCATAAAATCCAAACTGAGTAGCATAATAGACTTCTGTAAGCTCCTGTAAGTCTATTTGGCTAAGGCCCCCACATCACTACACTAGCCAAAAAGACCCGACACAATTTTCTTTAAAATCGACCTCCTCTTCAGAAATTGCACTATGCCACATTGACCAAAATCCTAGTGTTGGAAATACTCCAACAAATTGTTTTTTGGTCGATGGAATGATAGCATAGGAGCCCCAATAGTTGAAACTTGGTTCTATGAATCCAATGCAAATGACAGTTCATGCATCCGAGTCACGGCTTTCATTTTATCGATAGTTACAACTCGCCTCCTCAAGCCATTCAAGGACATGTGGCCAATTTGGTCTGAGGGAATAAAATCCAAACCGAGCAGCATAATGTTGTTTTGTAAGCTCTCGCATGTATGCTTGGCCAAGTCCATGCAACTACACTAGAAAAAAATGCCCGACATAGTGTTCTTGAAAATCGAGCTCATCTCCAAAAATTGCACTATGCCTCATTGACTAAAACCCTAGTGATGGAGATACTCTAATAAATGACTTTTCGGTCGACGGAATGATAGCCCCACTAGCTAAAACCTAGTTCTCTTAATCTAATGCAACTGGCGGTTTGTGCATCTGAGTCTCGATTTGAGTTTTATCATGAGTTGCAACTCACCTCCTCAATCCATTTAGGGACATTTGGTCAATTTGGTCCAGGTGCATAAAATCCAAACCGAGTAGCATAACAGAATTTCGTAAGCTCCTACAAGTTTATTTGGCCAAGGCCCACATGAATACACCATCCAAAAAGACCCGACATAGTGTTATTTAAAATCGACCTCCTCTTCAGAAATTGCACTATGCCTCATTAACCAAAATCCTAGTGTTGGAGATACTCCAACATTTTTTTTTTCGGTCAATGGAATGATAGCGTAGAAGATCCAATAGCTAAAACCTGGTGATCTGGATCCAATGCAATTGACGGTTCATGCATCCGAGTCTCGGTTTGAGTTTTGTCTATAGTTGAAACTCCCCTTCTCAAGCCATTCAAGGACATGTGGCCAATATGGTATGAGGGCATAAAATCCAAACCAAGCAGCATAATGTTGTTTTGTAATCTCCTACATGTATGTTTGACCAAGGCCCATGCGACTACACTAGAAAAAAACACCCGACGGAGTGTTCTTGAAAATCGAGATCATCTTCAAAAATTGCACTATGCCTTATTGACCAAAACCCTAGTGACGGAGATTCTCCAACAAATGGATTTTCAATCGACGGAATGATAGATTAGGGCCCCCACTAGCTGAAACTCAGATCTCTTAATCCAATGCAACCGACAATTCATGCATTTGAGTCTCAGTTTGAGTTTTATCGCGAGTTGAAACTTGCCTCCTCAAGTCATTTAGGGACATGTGGTCAATTTGATCCGGGGGCATAAAATCCAAACTGAGTAGCACAACATACTTTTGTAAGCTCCCGCAAGTCTATTTGACCAAGGCCCACGTGACTACACTAGCCAAAAAGACCCAACACAATGTTCTTTAAAATCGACCTCCTCTTCAGAAATTGCACTATGCCTCATTGACCAAAATCCTAGTGTTGGAGATACTCCAACAAAAAAAAAATTGGTTGATGGAATGATAGCGTTGGAGACCCAATAGATGAAACGTAGTGCTGTGGATCCAATGCAATTGACGATTCGTGCATCTGAGTCTTGGTTTGATTTTTGTCGATAGTTGCAACTCGCCTCCTTAATCCATTCAAGGACATGTGGCCAATTTGGTCCGAGGGCATAAACTCCAAACCAAGAAGCACAATGTTGTTCTATAAGCTTCTGCATGTATGTTTTTCCAAGGGCCATGCGACTACACTAGCAAAAATCACCCGATAGATTCTTCTTGAAAATCGAGCTCATCTTCAAAAATTGCACTATGCTTCATTGACCAAAACCCTAGTGATGGAGATACTCTAAAAAATGGCTTTTCAGTCGACACAATGATAGCTTAGGGGCCCCACTAGCTGAAACGCAGTGCCCTTAATCGAATGCAACTGACGGTTCGTGCATCTGAGTCTCGGTTTGATTTTTATTGGAAGTTGCAACTCACCTCCTCAAGCCATTTAGGGACATGTGGTCAATTTGGTCCAAGGACATAAAATCCAAACCAATTAGCATAACAGACTTTCGTAAACTCCCACAAGTCTATTTGGCCAAGTCCCACATGACTATACTAGCCAAAAAGACCTGAAATAGTGTTATTTAAAATCGACCTCCTCTGCAGAAATTGCACTATGCCTCATTGACCAAAATCCTAGTGTTGGAGATACTCCAACAAATTGTTTTTTGGTCGATGGAATGATAGCGTAGGAGCCCCAATAGCTAAAACCTAGTGCTCTAGATCCAATGCAACTTACGGTTTTTGTATCCGAGTCTCGGTTTGAGTTTTATTGATAGTTGCAACTCGCGTCCTGAAGCCATTCAAGGACATGTGGCCAATTTGGTCTGAGGGCATAAAATCCAAACCGAGCAGCATAATTTTGTTTCGTAGGCTCCTGCATGTATGTTTTCCAAGGCCCATGCGACTACACTAGAAATAAATGCCCAACAGAGTATTCTTGAAAATCGATCTCATCTTCAAAAATTTCACTATGTCTCATTGACCAAAACCCTAGTGATAGAGATACTCCAACAAATGGCTTTTCGGTCAACGGAATGATAGATTAGGGGCCCCATTAGCTGAAACCCATTGCTCTTAATCCAATGCAACTGACGATTTTTGCATCTGAGTCTCAGTTTGAGTTTTATCGTGAGTTGCAACTCATCTCCTCAAGCCATTTAGGGACATGTGGTCAATATGGTCTGGGGGCATAAAATCCAAACCGAGTAGCATAACAAACTTATGTAAGCTCTTGCAACACTATTTGGCCAAGGCCCACGTTCCTACACTAGGTAAAAACACATGACACAATGTTCTTTAAAATCATCTGCCTCTTCATAAATTGCACTATGCCTCATTGATCAAAATTCTAGTGTTGGAGATACTCCAAAAAATTGTTTTATGGTCGATGGAATGATAATTTAGGAGCCCCAATAGCTGAAAACAGGTGCTCTGGATCCAATGAAATTGACAGTTCATGCATCTGAGTCTCAGTTTGAGTTTTATCGATAGTTTCAACTGGCCTCCTCAATCCATTCAAGGACATGTGTCCAATTTGGTCTGAGGGCATAAAACCTAAACTAAGAAGCAAAATATTGTTTTGTAAGCTCCTGCATGTATGTTTGGCCAAGGCCCCTGTGACTACACTAGAAAAAAATGTTCGACAGAGTGTTCTTTAAAATTGAGCTCATCTTTAGAAATTGCACTATGCCTCATTGACCAAAACCCTAGTGCCGAAGATACTCCAACAAATGGTTTTTCGGTCGACGGAATGATAGTGTAGGGGCCCCACTAGCTGAAACTGAGTGCTCTTAATCCAACAGAACTGACGGTTCATGCATCTGAGTCCCAGTTTGATTTTTATCGTGAGTTTCAACTCACCTCCTCAAGACATTTAGGGACATGTGATCAATTTGAAAATCCATTTGTTGCAGTACCTCCAGAAATTGCATCGACGAAACCTTGGGAAGAGGACCAAGAGGCCAATTATATCGAGTCATACAAGGAGATCGGGATAATGTTGAGCCCAGACCACAATGATAATTGTTGCATGGATCACCATTGTCGATACACCAAAACTAAGACACTAAAATATAAAAGTGGTATATAGAAAACAAAAAAAATAATCCTTTATTCCCAATCCTCATCCCACCAACCCCTCTCTTCCCTCTTCTCCTCTCAAGATCCATAAATTAACTCGTTTTGAAATGGAAAAATGTTAACTTAAATGTATCTACTACAATTTTGATGGAAATATTTTCTTGGGCACAAATGGAAGGAGTAGAAAATATTTATGGCCACTTCCAAGGATATTTCAGAAGATGATAGTGATGTTATCCCTCAAGAACATTTTCCTCAACTAGTTGATGAGACTTCCCTCTGATCAACCAGATGTGGAACCCCAAATCTCCCTACATGCCTTGACTGGTATTTCTACTCTTTGAACCCTTAAATTAATTGGCTACATCAAGCATTGTAAATTCATTATCCTAATTGAAAGTGGGGTTTTGTGACACTTTCCAAGGAATCATAGTAGGCTCTCCAAAGATCATCAACTTACACTACATGGGAAAACTCCTTAAAAATGGAAATTTGGGTATTGTTTCCTAGTTCCATGACATTCAAGCCTTTGAGACCCCTTCCCAACCAATCCCTCATGACATGCAGTTAGTCTTATACAAACACCAATCAGTCTTTGAAACCCCCCAAGGAATCCCACCCTCTCGTGGTGCACATGATCATTCTATTCCACTCATACCTAGAATTCCCCCACCCAATTTCCACCCTTATCACCACCCATTTTCTAAAACAGTGAAATTAAAAAGATTATTCAAGAATTGCTAGTTGTAGGTGTTATTCGCCCTAGTACCGGTCCTTATTCATCACTAGTTGTCATGGTACTAAAAACACAAGGCACTTGGAATACATGTCTTTACTTTCACCCTCTCAACAAGATAATTGTCAAGGATAAATTTCCCATTCCAGTCATTCATGATATTTTGGATGAACTTAAAGGTGCTCATTTTTTTACCAAACTTTATCTCCATTCTGGATGTCACCAAATTTGTATGAAGGAAGTTGATATTCCTAAAATTTATTTTTTCACTGATGAATTCCATTTTGAGTTCTTAGTGATTCCCTTTGTCCTTCGCAATGCACTATCCACCTTACAAAGTCTCATGAACCACATCTTTAAACCCTTTGTACATCATTTTTTCCTTGTCTTTTTTTATGACATCGTAATCTACAATAAAACTTGGTAATCCCATGTTACCCTTGTGGATTAGGTCTTACAACTACCTTATCATCATCAATTATTTCTCAAAAGGTCCAAATGTACCTTTGGTGTATTAGAAGTAGAATATTTGGGCCATATTGTTAGTAAGGATGTTGTATGAGTGAACCCAAAAAATTTTTGAATCAATGAAGGATTGGGCACATCTTAATATTCATAAATGTTTACAAGGTTTCCTTGGTATACTAGGGTATTATAGAAAAAATTTCAAGAACTATGGAAAAATTGTTGTTCCTCTCACTTCCTTACTTAAGAAAAATGTTTTCAGTTGGATTGAAGTAGTAGATCAAGCCTTCCAGGATTTGAAGGATGCTATGTGTACAACCCCATTACTTGATCTTCCTAACTTCATGAATACATTTTTTTGGAATGTGATTCCTCGGAAAAAGGCATAGGCACAATTCTCATTCAAGAAGGAAGACCGTTGGCCTTTACCAACAAATAAATTTATGAGTGACTCTTGGGAAAATATGTTTTTTTAGTGAGGTTTAGAGAAGAAAGATAAGTAAATTTATTAGTTCTAACTTTAGCATCCTGTTTGAGTGGCATTTCTTGCGCTAAAGTTGACACAAAACATCATTTTGTATTTAGGACCATATTTTGCTTCCTTTTTGGAGATTTAGTTCCAATTTTAGTGTCAAAGTGTAATTTGCATAATTTTAGTAACAAATTCAATGCCCAAATTTGTTTATATCATAATAAAATTAACATAAATGTGAAGCTTCTCCAAAACAGAGCATTGAAGTAATGAGTTATGTTTATCACCTAAGAAATCAATCACATGAAACATGGAAATGTAATGGTAACAATACGTGACCATTACCTAGCATAATTACTTCTCATGTCATCATAACATCAGTAAAATTCATTAATTACATCAACAAAGGTCAGACAATTCAAATTGTTGAAGATAACAGGCATTTTGGAAAAAGCGCAACGTGTGAAGAAAAATTGTAGCGTGGGATTGCAAGACACTTCTGGAGGCCTTCCTGAACTCCAAATTGGGCTCATGATAGCGCATTGGAAATATCTCTTTGTCTGCTACACAATGGACCCTTCAAGAACTGAAAATTATCAATTATAGCCCCTCAAAAATCAATTCTCCCAAGACTACTCCAAAATCACAGTGTGGGGGTGCAAAAGCACAGTGTACTCTTGCAAGTGAATTTTGGGTGGTTTTTAGTGCTCCCAATTAGGATATTGATATCTCATTGGAAGTCTGTGGATGTCTAGTTATCATTTGACTCATCAAGCAAGTCATTTGGACACTCCATGACAAAGAACAATGCATTTTCCCAATACTACTCCAGAAGTGCAGCAACTCTCCCACAGCAATTGTATTTTGGGAATTTCTCTCAAATAATAACACCTATGTATAAACTGAAGGTTTTTTTTTTCCTTGGCCTATTATTGACAAAAGCCTCTTTCAATTTTTCCCAATTCATCTTCCTTATTTCAAAAAAAAAAATTTGAAGTAAGATTGTCCCTATGTGTGGAAAATGATTTGTCTCTTGAATGATCTCTTGAGAAATGGTGAAGACATGTTGTCATGTGATGAAGTGGGTTCATAAATGATGATATGACCTCCCTTGTTATAGGTATTCTTATTTCCTTCCATGAGTAGCAATTGGAAAGCAAACCCTAGTGGACAAGAAGAGAAAAAACAAAGTTTTATAGGGGGTAGGGGATAGGAATTTGGTAACTTAAGATGATAAAATAAGGTGGTTAGGTAGTAGGGATGAGTGTAGGAAACATTTAGGAGGTGGGGAGGGATTTTAAGGACCTTATGGAAGTGTAGGGAGGTTTAAAGGATGAGGGAATAGGGATAGGGAATTGTTACACATGCCTATACACTTGGCTTCCCAAAAACGCAGCAACTGGAGGCAAAACGTGATTTTTTTGAAACTGTATGGCCCTAAACTTATGAGGAAATGGTTGATGATGAGTGAGAGCTTCTTTAGAAATGAAATGAATGACATAAATGAACAATGATGGTATTTTATATCTTGTGAAGTTGATTTCTTTTCATAGTAGTGTCGTGGCCCACACTACACCTTTCTCACTTTTTCTTTGGAAACCATGTGAAGTATAATAAAACTGAGAGACAAGTGATGTAAATATCCATAGAACATGAAGATGATTTATTTTACAACATCCCAAGGAGAGGTGCTGAGTGCCTTTTGTCAACTTTTCATTTTCACTATGCGCCATGAGTAATCTACTTTAGGGTCTTTTTGAAAATATTTTTGCAAGAAAAACATTCTTTTCAACCCACAATTCATCATATAGATATCAATCAACATCATGATTACCCTATAAAATTATAGGTTCCTAACACCATGGAAAATATGTATCGATACTCCTTTAGAAGGTTGAATATCCTCATGGTTTTCTTCTTAGTCCAGTAGTTACCAATGTGAGCCATTTTTTTTCAACCATCATTTGATATGTCGACTTATTTGAAGTTTATTTCTACATCCATCCATTTTGGTGGCCTAGATTCATATAATTTACACTCTGCTTGATGGACTTTGTTGTAAGAAAGTGGGAATTTGACTTGGTCTAAGGATTCATGGCTATCTCTCAGTGGTCCTTTCTCCATCTGGATATTTTTCTAATAAAACTTTCATTTTCGATATCAATTCGACATGCGGTATGAATCCTTTAATTATGGCATGCTATGAAATTACAAGCTGAGGTCGACCCTATGTCAACCTGTTCTTTCCCTTTTTGTCTATTTTATTTTGGTTCCTTGTTGTTTAATGAAATCTCTTATTTCTTTGATTGTGTCAGTCAAGTTGGTTTCTGTAAGGTTAAAATAAAAATATTTGATGAAGTTTTCTTTGAGGTCCTTATAGGTGAAGGTTTTTCTATGTGCTTCTTCTATTTTATACAATTTATATGGGAGATCATCCAATGTATTAGAAAACAAGTGAGGCCAAACATTTTTTCCTTGTACCAAATTTTTCTCCATTCTCTCTCGAATTATTTGACATGGGTGAGAGGATCAAATCCTAGTTTAAAGTTGGGAATATTTGTTGTGGTTGATAACTTCTTCCCCCTGAAATGTTTGGTGAAGTATTTAGTCACGAAAATCCATGTCTATAGTGGGGATGCATGTGTATCCCACCATCTCATATCTTATCTTGCAAATTACTACACCAAGCTCTATAATTGACCGTGCTCTCCCACTTTATTATATACCTCATCGACATGCATCGATTAGGATTCTCTTTCCTTGAATTATAATGGTTTGGTTGAGGTTGACTTAAATTTGGTGGGTATTAGAGTCAAATTATGTTTATTTTTTTTCTCATATATAGAAGGTACCACATGAACTGAGAAGTGCATTTGAAACTTATCTCAAGCGATGGCTTTTATTGACCAACATTATTTGGATTTTGATTCATAGTTGTCTATCTACCACTTTTATATTTTAGTGTCTTAGTTTTGGTGTATGACTCGATATAATTGGCCTCTTGGTCCTCTTCCCAAGGTTTCGTCGACGCAATTTCTAGAGATACTCCAACAAATGGATTTTAGATCGATGAAATGATAGCTTAGGGGCCCCAATGCAATTGATGGTTTTTGCATCTAAGTCCCAGTTTGATTTTTATCGCGAGTTGCAACTTGCCTCCTCAAGCCATTTAGGGACATGTGGTCAATTTTGTCTGTGGGCATAAAATACAAACTGAGTAGCATAACAGAATTTTGTAAGCTATTGCAAGTCTATTTGGCCAAGGCCCATGTGACTACACTAGCCAACATGACATGACACAGTGTTCTTTAAAATCGACCTCCTCTTCAGAAATTGCACTATCCCTCATTGACCAGAATCCTAGTGTTGGACAGACTCCAACAAATTATTTTTCGGTCAATGGAATTATAGTATAGGAGCCCCAATAGCTGAAACCTAGTGCTCTGGATGCAATGAAACTGATGGTTCATGCATTCGAGTCACGGTTTGAGTTTTATCGATAGTTGCAACTTGCCTCCTCAATCCATTCAAGGAGATGTGGCAAATTTGGTCTGAGGGCATAAAATCCAAACCGAGCAGCATAATGTTGTTTTGTAAGCTCCTGCATGTATGTTTGGCCAAGGCCCATGCGACTACACTAGAAAAAAATGCTCGACATAGTGTCCTTGAAAATCGAACTCATCTTCAGAAATTGCACTATGCCTCATTGACAAAAACCCTAGTGACAGAGATACTCCAACAAATGGTTTTTTGGTCGATAGAATTATAGATTAGGGGACCCACTAGCTGAAACCCAGTGCTCTTAATCTAATGCAACTAATGATTCATGCATCTTAGTCTCAGTTTGAGTTTTATCACGAGTTGCAACTCACCTCCTCAAACCATTTAGGGACATGTGGTCAATTTGGTCTGGGGGCATAAAATCCAAACCGAGTAGCATAACAAAATTTTGTCAGCTCCTGCAAGTCTATTTGGCCAAGAACCACGTGACTACACTAGCCAAAAATACTCGACATGGTGTTCTTTAAAATCAACCTCCTCTTCAGAAATTGCACTATGCCTCATTGACCAAAATCCTAGTGTTGGAGATACTCCAACAAATTGTTTTATGTTCAATGGAATGATAGCATAGGAGCCCCAATAGATGAAACCCGATGCTCCAGATCCAATGCAACTAATGGTTCATGCATCCGAGTCCTGTTTTTCATTTTATCAATATTTGCAACTCGCCTCCTCAAGCCATTCAAGGACATGTGGCCAATTTGGTCTAAGGGCATAAAATCCAAACCGAGCAGCATAATGTTGTTCCATAAGCTCATGCATGCTCCTGCATGTATGTTTGGCCAAGGCCCATGCAACTAATCTAGAAACAAACTCTCGACATAGTGTTCTTGAAAATCGAGCTCATCTTCAGAAATTGCATTATGCCTCATTGACCAAAACCCCGGTGACAGAGATATTCCAATAAATGGTTTTTCGGTCGACGGAATATTGTATTAGGGGGGGCACTAGTTGAAACCCAACACTCCTAATCCAATTCAATTGACGGTTCATGCATCTGAGTCTCAGTTTGTGTTTTATCGTGAATTGCAACTTGCCTCCTCAAGCCATTTTGGGACGTGTGCTCAATTTGGTCCGGGGAAATAAAATCCAAACTGAGTAGCATAACAGACTTTTGTAAGCTCCCACAAGTCTATTTGGCCAAGGCTCATGTGACTACACTATCCAAAATGACCCGACACAATGTTCTTTAAAATCGACCTCCTCTTTAGAAATTACACTATGCCTCATTGACCAAAATCCTAGTTTTGGAGATACTCCAACAAATTCTTTTCCGGTCGATGGAATAATAGCGTAGGAGCCCCAATAGCTAAAACCTAGTACCCTGGATCCAATGCAACTGACGATGCATGCATATGAGTCCTGGTTTGAGATTTATTGATAGTTGCAACTCACCTCCTCAAACCATTCAAGGACATGTGGTCAATTTAGTATGGCGGAATAAAATCCAAACCGAGCAGTATAATGTTGTTTCATAAGCTCTTACATGTATGTTTGGCCAAGTCCCATGTGAATACACTAGAAACAAATTCCCGACAGAGTGTTCTTGAAAATTGAGCTCATCTTCAAAAATTGCACTATGCCTCATTCACCAAAACCCAAGTGATGGAGATACTCCAAAAAATGGATTTTCGGTAGATGGAATGATAGCTTAGGGGCCCCACTAGCTAAAACACAGTGCTCTTAATCCAATGCAATTAACAGTTCATACATCTGAGTCCCGGTTTGAGTTTTATCATGAGTTGCAACTCGCCTCTTCAAGCCATTTAGGGACATGTGGTCAATTTGGTCTGGGGGCATAAAATACAAATCAAGTAGCATAACAGACTTATGTAATCTCCCGCAAGTCTATTTGGCCAAGGCCCGGGTGACTACACTAGCCAAAAACACCCGACATAGTGTTCTTTAAAATCGACCTCCTCTTCAAAAATTGCACTATGCCTCATTGACGATAATCCTAGCGTTGGAGATACTCCAACAAAGTTTTTTCTGGTCGATGGAGTGATAGCATAGGAGCCCCAATAGCTAAAACTTGGTGCTCCAGATCCAATGCAACTGAGGGTTTGTGTATCTGAGTCTCGGTTTGAGTTTTATCAATAGTTTCAACTCGCCTCCTCAATCCATTCAAGGACATGTGGCCAATTTGGTCTGAGGGCATAAAATCCAAACCGAGCAACATAATGTTGTTATGTAAGCTCCCTCGTGTATGTTTGTCCAAGGCCCATGTAAATACACTAGAAAAAAAATTCTCGATGGAGTATTCTTGAAAATCGAGCTCATCTTCATAAATTGCACTATGCCTCATTGACCAAAACCCTAGTGTCAAAGACAATCCAACAAATGGTTTTTCGGTCGATGGAATGATAGCGTAGGGGTCCCACTAGATGAAAATCAATGCTCTTAATCCAATGCAACTGACTTTTCGTGCATCTGAGTCTTGGTTTGAGTTTTATCACGAGTTGCAAATCACCTTCTCAAGCCATTTAGGGACATGTGGCTAGTTTGGTCTAGGGGAATAAAATCCAAACCGAGTATCATAACAGACTTTCGTAAGTTCCCACAAGTCTATTTGGCCAAGGCCCATGTGACTACACTAGCCAAAAAGACCCGACATAGTGTTGTTTAAAATTGACCTCCTCTTTAGAAATTGCACTATGCCTCATTGACCAAAATCCTTGTGTTGGATATTCTCAAAAAAATTGTTTTATGGTCAATGGAATGATAGCGTAGGAGCCCCAATAGTTGAAACCTAGTGCTCCTGATCCAATGCAACTAATGGTTCGTGCATCTGAGTATCGGTTTGAGTTTTATCGATAGTTGTAACTTGCCTCCTCAAGCAATTCAAGGACATGTGGCCAATTTGGTATGAGGGCATAAAATCCAAACCAAGTAGCATAATGTTGTTTCGTAAGAACCCGCATGTATGTTTGGCCAAGTCCCATGCAACTACACTAGAAAAAAAAGCTCAACAGAGTGTTCATGGAAATCTTGATCATTCTTTGATTGGAATGCAATCATTGGGTCCCCATGAAGCCTTGATATTCTTCAACAAAACACAAGTCCTAGGCATAAAATCCAAGTCAATCACCATGGTTGGTGTTTTTTCCACATGTGCATATTTATTATCTCTGGAAAAAGGTAAGTATATCCATGGAATGAAAACATTGTTGGTTATTCCTAGACTCACCATTCCCATGAAATCACAACATTCTTCAATGAAATGTAGGTTATGCTAGGAATAAAACCCAACTCAATCACTGTGGTTAGTGTGATGCCCACATTTCTAGATTAATTAGCTCTGTAAAGATACATGGTTATCCAATAAAAATAGGATTTTAATTTAATGTTGTTGTCGATAATGGTCTTATAGAAATGTAAATAAATTATTTTTGGTTTGGATACATTAGTAAATCAATGTTTGGAATTAAATGTAGCAAGCACTTACTGTTGATTTTATATAATCATTAGGTTAAGCATGAAGTTCATTCTTTTTAACAATTAACCGTAACCATAAATGTTGCAGCAACCAAGATCACATGAAGAAGCATCATGCATAAGAACACAAGATGTATCCTGGGAAACCCTTATCAACAAGGGAAGAAAACCTAGCCAAATACTTTGCTATACTTTTCAAGATAAAGACCTTTACCACCAAGAATATCCTAGCACACAAGAGGGTGTACAAAACCCTATAACTCTAGTGCCCAAGAGAGGTGCGTAAATTTTACCAATAAGTGTACTTGCTGAAATTTCCAAAACTCACAAGTGTGTGTGTCTACAATGAAATATTTCCCTTTACTTATATTAGACTTTTCCTATCAACTGAAGTGTCTAATGGCACAATAGGGTCGACCTCACTTAGATATATTATTTATTATAATAATTAATATTATTTATATTTTACATTTATTGTTAGACACAATAAGGTAGGGCCAACATGTACCCGTTACATAATAATTAGGATTGCAGGTAGGTCTGACTCTTGAACAATATATAGAAAAGGATTTGATACACCCACTAGTGATAATCCACTAGGGGCACATCCATAGGGATTTCAAAGTTCTGATTCACTGCATTACATAGATGAACTAGATCTTCACACATTCACATGTGCTCGTCCATAGGCACATCCACTCTACAGATCTACTTTCCCATTTCCACCAACAGGAGAATCATCTGGATTCTTCTCATCAACTCTGCTACTCAGAGGAGGCCATCACATCATCTTCATTTCTATTCACATGATGATGTGCTCAGCACTTTTGGGATTTCCCATGTTCACCTTGTTCTTAGCCATAGGAACGTCCTAACTCAATAGATCACTTTTCCACCAGATAATCATTTGGAGTTATTCTCACTCACATCATGGAGGAGGTCACCTCTACATTCCTGACTCTATCCTAGGCAGGAACCATGAACCCTTTATAGGGTCTTTCTCTCATGTTTGTAAGATGAGAGAAAGACTCACATAGCTTCCATGTTCCACATCTCACAGGTTTGTAAGCTAGAGGATGTCTCCCATAGATGCATTCATCAACACTCCCTCTCAGCTAGGGAGGTATTATTCATCAAGCCAAGTCTCATATAGATGTACTCTGATTTTTTTTTTTGGCTAGAGTCATCCATACTCCCTCTTAACTCAGAAGGAATTCTTCAAAAAGTTTATTTGGTGTAAATGTCTGCATTATGCTCAACTGTAGGAAGGTACTGCAAGTGTACACTTTTCTTTTGCATCATGTCTCTGATATAAGGATACTTCATCTCATCGTGTTTTGAACCATCGGGAAACACTGGGATCTCAAGGAGCTTTACACATGGCTCTTGGTTATCATCATATGATCCACCTCATGGTCAAATCTGTCAGAAGATTGTGAAGCCATATTGCTTCACACATTTGTTGCTATATACTATACTTCTCTGGTGCTCAAGGCCACAGAGTCTTGTTCCCTACTTTTTGAATTATTCATGGTAGAAAAACAACCGGATGTGTTCTTTTGGTCCACTGTCATACTTCTTGTCCCAAGAAGTGGTGCATCATACTCAGATTCTTCATATTGAATTTAGAAGTCAAGGATTACTTGTATTCAACAACACGTTTTCTGAATAAGTCATAAAAGTCAGGTTCTTGTTACCAATACTGTAATAATATAGTTTTGTATCAAAAAATGCTTTTGATGAAATCCAAACTTCATCAAGAACCAGTCTATTTGGTATAACTTATAGGTCATGGGTGATAGTATGGAATAAGTGCATCAATTTCACTGGATCAAGTGTCTTATCATATACAACTCCCTTTATTTGTGAGAAACCTTTGGCTTTGTATTTCTTGACGCTTTCATCAGTTGCATGCTTGATCATATAGATCTTCTTTAGAAGTTATCTCTGATTTTCCTTTCTGATTCTTGAATAATATCTTTATGCATCATTCTATACTGGTTCTCTTGTTTCTTTTCTATTACAAGGTGTCTTAACATTTATGAAGTGGCTCATGACTAAAGGATAGCTCAAAAATCTCTTTTGATGTCTTGGAATGTGCCTTGAGAGGCTTGTGTGTTTCTCTACCTCTTGTAGTGTGGTTCTAGATAGGCCTTTTAGACCTTAGTGCAACATCTCTGAATATGTGTCGTCTAAAATAATTGGATCAACTTGTGTAAGGTATTGTCTCCCTCTGAATTGTTGAAGGGGGAGAAGACATTTGTTTCTTGTCAATCTTTATTTTGAGATTCTTTGAATCTTGAAGACGTATCTCTCTTTCAAGAACAATATTTCTGCTTTGCTCTTGTACAAGAAATAATTTGAATATGTTTTGGACTCACGTACCAGGGATAGTGGTCCAAGTTTTGAGAGCTCTTCTAGTATAAGGAATGATATCCTTCTTTTATTTGAAACATGAAATTAACTATAAAAAATTTAGAACATAAATATTTTACCTATTTTGTAGCAACGTTCTTCTAGAGAAAATATTTATCCTTTCTCCTTTCTTCACTTTCTTGAGGAGGATATGGATCAATATCAACAGTGGTGGAAAAATGGTTTTCCTTCTTTCTGGTTGGAAAATTTTTAGCAATGTGTCCATACTTGTCACATCTATAACACTGAAATTTTGCAACATCTCTTCTTTGATATCTTTAATTTGATGAAGACTTTTCTTCTTTAAATGTTTTCCTGAAGTTTGTTTTGTATTTTCCTCCCTTCCTAGTATGAAGTGCAAGAGCATGATTTTCTTTTGGGGAATCTTCTACTCCTCTATTTATGAGTCTAAGTTCTTCTTGAGTATAATTTTTCCATAGTCGCTCAAAGTTTGGTAGGGTTTATCTTCCATTGATACTCTGAACGAAGGGCTCCCATGATTTTGGAAGATTCTGGAGAGTGGTTAAGACAAGTTCTCTATCAGACATGATTTCTCCAATTGTCTCTAGTTGTTCTTTAATCTTTGATAACTTCATGAAGAAGAGTGAAAATATGTTATCTTTTTTCATGTTAGTACTTTGGAGTTGACTTTTCAAGGTAAGATCTCTGAGAGTTTTGTCACTTTCAAACATTTCTTTCAATGTTTTATACATATCATAGGCAGTCTTCAGATTGGCAATCTGGGGCAAGAGGTGGTCTCTTACTGAGTAGATGATTATTTTCCTTGCTCTAAAATCATATTATTTTCTTACTTCCTTCTCTAAATCAATCACTATTTATATTATAGTTTTAGTGGTTGCATCCAAGAGATATTCTTCTTCAAGAGTGACTAGAAGCTTTGGTTTCCAGGGGATGATGTTGCTTGCTCCATCAAGCCTATATTCCATTGGAGTTTTGTTCTTCATTTTTTCTTGAATCCTTGTAGATTGGATTATGTTGGACTTATGACTACCAACAATCAATTTAATAGTATCACAGAGATTCTTTCTAATTTAGAACAATGTTTCTTCAGAAAAACCAGAAATGTTCTACAGGAAATTTCGGCACCATAGAAACCCTAGGGCCAAAAATCAAAATTTCTCGGAATTTAGTTATAAGAGCTTCTGGAGATGCGGTGTAAGAGACCATACTCTTCTCTATTGAAAGTAGCCTCAGCATCCAATTTTTCAAGGACTGAAACACTCAAAAGAGAGGTTCATACGTATTTTTTGGAAACACTAGGAGGGTCGTACGGTTTTGCAGAAGTGGAGGGATTGTTGGTAAAGGATGAGACACGGTAGATGCTTGTGCAATGGGTTCTTTCAAGACCTATGCTCTGATACCATGTTGATTTTCTATAACCATAACCATAAATGATGCAGCAACCAAGATCACACTAACAAGCACCATGCACAAGCACACAAGATGTATCCTGGGAAACCCTTCTCAACAAGGGAAGAAAACCCAGCCAAATCCTTTTCTATACTTTTCAAGAGAAATACATTTACCACCAAGAATATCCTAGCACACAAGAGGGTGCACAAAACCCTATAACTATAGCTCCCAAGAGAGGTGCACAACTTTTACCAAGAAGTGTACTTGCTGAAATTTCCAAAAATCACAAGTGTGTGTGTCTACAATGAAAGATTTCCCTTTACTTATATTAGAATTTTCCTATCAACTAAAGTGTCTAATGGCACAACAAGGCTGAACTCACTTAGATATATTATTTATTATAATAATTAATATTAATATTAATATTAATTATATTTTAAAATTATTGTTAGACACAATAAGGTAGGGCCGACCTATACCCTTTACATAATAACTAGGGTTACAGGTAGGTATGACTCTTGAACAATATATAGAAAAGGATATGATACACGCACTAGTTCCCATCCACTAGGGGCACATCCATAGGGATACCAAAGTTCAGATTCACTACATTACATAGATGAACCAGATCTTCACATGTTCATATGTGCTCATCCACAGGCACGTCCACTCTACAGATCTACTTTCCCACTGCCATCGAAAGGAGAATCATCTGGAGTCTTCTCGTCAACTCTGTTTCTCATAGGATGCCATCACATCATATTCATTTATGTTCACATGATGATGTTCCTAGCACTTTTGGGATTTCCCATGTTCACCTTATGCTTATCCATAGGCATGTCCTAACTCAACAGATCATTTTTCCACCAGATAATCATCTGGATTTCTTCTCTCACGTCATGGAGGAGGTCATCTCCACGTTCCTGAATCTGTCCTAGGCAGGAACCATGAACCCTTTATAGGGGATTTCTCTCAAGTTTGTAAGCTGAGAGAAATACTCACATAGATGTTATGTTCCACATATCACAGGTTTGTAAGCTGGAGGATGTCTCCCATAGCTACATTCATCAACACTTGCTCCATGGTGACTTGGTGAGGTTCCTCAACTTGTCAATGACATGAACCTTGCTAAGAACAAAATAAATATTCCAACACCATAATCAAACATAATGCATGCAAAATCTTGTGTCCATGGTTATTCCCCTTACATACAAAAAAATAAATGTATGACTCTAGAATAGAGGAGAGTCAAGGTGACATCCAACTTCTAATTTTCAAGCAAAATGAGCATTTAGACAAAACATGGATAATAATTAATGCATAATGTTATGAATTCTATCAAAGGTTATCCTTTTGAAAAGTGAATAAGTTTATGAATGTTATCAATGAATATCATTTAGAGACATGGTCGTTATGAATGTTATCAACGACGATCTGGTTATGAACCAGTATTTTACTTATTTATATCATATTGCAATATTTATTTTCTCATGTGTGACTAAATGTTGGAACCTAATTAAAAATCGTCCTCCTTCCTATGATAGTCATGTTTGGCCTTGTATTTTGCTAGAATATTCAATAACATATCTTTCATGATCGTACATATGGAAGAATTTGTTTGAATTGGTGGCCTAGAAGGCAAATATAGGTCACTATAGTTGTTACTCCCTTCTTGTGTTTGATCACTAGATGAAATTTTTGTAGGAAACCCCTTCCAACAATAGTGTCTTATTTTGTTGGGGCATGCTTTGTGCCTACAAATATTGTAGAGTTTGAGAATTGACATGAATTATTATTTCATTTCCCATGATATCATGCTTCCATTTCTTAACCACTTGCGCCAATTCCCAAATCCCTTTGTCATAAGTGAAATAATTCAAAGTGGAATATTAGACCTTTTGTTGATTGATAACATATTGATTTTCCTCTTTTCAACATGGTTCCCATTGCGGAGGGTGATGTATCAACTTAACTCAAATTGTTGTCTCAAGTTTTGAAGTGGAAATATTGGTGCATTATCGGTTTTATGCTTCAACTTATTAAAAGAATATTGTTTTGCTTCTTCCCAAGGGAAAACATGTATTTTTTAGGTCAATGCATGGAGTGGGGTTGCTATTTTGGAGAAATAATCAATGAACTTCCTCATTTACTAGGTTTCCCCAAAAAATCTTCCTACCTCATGCACATTCCTTTGTGTAGCCCATACATTATTGTGTCTAATTTGCTTTGATTAATATTGAGTTCACACCCTCCCACTACATAATCCAAATAGATTGAGGCCTTATACAAATTCATATTTATTCCAATTCATCAAAAGTTGATTTTGTTTTAGATTTTCAAGCACTTGCTACAATTGCAACATTTTCTCATTCCAAGAGTTTCACTAAACACAAGATTGTCATCCAAGTACACTATGGAAAAAGAATCAATGAAAGTGCATAAGACATTATTCATTGCACACATTAAAGTAGTCAGTACATTGCACAACATGAATTGTAGCACCAACCATTCATAGAGTCTGATGCCCAATAAGGACCAAATTATTCTTCATCCACAAGGATCACCAAGTATCCTTTTCTTAAACACTTTAACTATGTAAGGTTCCAAATCGATCCTCAAAATCTCATTTTTTTAATCCTCCTTGGGTTTCAAAATTATAATAATAAAACTTAGACTCAACTCAATATGATATGGAATTAGCTCTTGGGATACTTCCCAAACCATATAACCATGGGCTACTTCAATAAGGAAAATTGATTGTTTGCATTTCAAGAACTCCCATATTCCTCTATATTTTCACAAGCAATTGTATCTCCAAGAACAATTTGTCTTTCACCCTGAAAAACACATTCAGCAGTTAATAAAAATTCATAAAACATATTATATTTTTCATCTCTTTTCTTGTTAACTCTTTCTACGAGGAAAATTTCTCTATGGATAGGGTGAAGCACAACAGATAGGTATGATTGTATAAATCGACTCAATTCCATCATATGTTATATAAACTGATGTGCAAGAGAAGTAAGAAAGAGGCTTACCTCATCCAAACGTTTGATGATGTCCATCATTGAGCACTTTGACCCAAAGCTTTATACCTGCAACAAGTTCTCAACAAACAAGAAAAGAAAGTATATAGTGATGATATAATAGGTTATCACATTAGATAGCATAATCCATCAATATACAAAACAAACATGTGCCTAGATCATAATACATATATTTGCAAGATATCAACTGGATGGGAAAGGAGTATTTCTATTAATAAATGATCAACAGAAGTGAAACATTACAGACTTTCGTGTCAACATGGTTCGGAACCAAGAAACTGAGTTCATTTCAAATAGGCCTCCACCACTTCAATCCTCCACCAAAGGAAAGCTCATATAAGGGAGACAAATAGGTTCTCCATGTAACATCCTGCTCTGGCGCACTGAGAGAACTTATTCTTTGAGGACACTTGCTCACAAGTGATCTGGATTATTATTCTATTAAAACTTTTGATTTTGATTATGAGGCGTTATGGGATGATGACGTGTTGTTTTACTTCCTCGACATAGACAGGTGATATTGACTCGGTTTTACTGAGTGTGTAGAATTTTGGACCTCGAGGATGCAGAGGCATCAATGGAACCCCTTGGACTCTGGATCGAGTCAGGGAGTGTACCATTGGGGTTTGATTGTTTTACTATGATATTAATGCATCTGATTAGATGATATGATATGGATATGTTCTAACATGATTTGTCAATGATGCAGGCTAACGATAGCTTGTCGACCAGACTCACATGTGGAGTAAAGGGGTCACGCACGACTACCGGAGATGTTGAGGGAGAGGTGTGGACAGCATCCCTGCCACAACCTACTATCACTCCCTCCATGGCTCGAATTATAGGTTAACATTTACCTAGTTTGAGAGGACCCACGATGCCATGAGGGAAGACTGCGAAAGTCTCTCAAAATGATTCTAAGGGGAACGCAATAAGGCGTGGGCCTTATTCCTTAGAGGCCCTTAGTCTCCCACAAGTTCACCTGGCGAAGTATTGACTCCAGGGGTTTTTGATGTCTACCAAGTCATTCAAGAGGTGAGTGACACCCTTGGAGCACGTGGTTCATCCTGAAGGGCACATCACGCAAGAAAAATGGAAAGAGGCGAGTGACACCCTTGGAGCACGTAGTGCATCCTGAAGGGAACGCCGTGCAAGGAAATAGATGAGGCGAGTGGCACCCTTGGAGCACTTAGTGCATCCTGAAGGGCACATCGTGTTTTTTTGATAAATGAATGAACCTAGATGGCCTTAGGATGAACAATGTGATAAGAATTTAAAAAAAAAAATTCGCTAATAAAATGTCGCCCATCACAAAAATTAAGGTCTAGGTCAAAATCATGTTAGTGGTAAAATTTTATCCTTTTTATTAAAAGAATTTATATATATATATATAAAATAAAATTTAAAAAGAAAATAAATAAAGAGTATAATCTTCGTTAAATCTTGTAACATGGAGGGAGTAACAAATTTAATTTATTCAAGAAAAAAAAAATCTGTTGGAATAAAATTAAAAAAAAAAGAAAAAGAATTAATTGTTTTAACTTTTTGATAATTTAAAATATACTAATTAAATGAGAAAAGGAAAAAAGGGTTAATTTCCACACCTGCCTTTTTGAGTTCTTATTAAAAAGGGGAAAGAGGGAAAATCTAAAATATTAGAAAACTAGGAAAAGAGGTAAACATAAAAAGGGAAAAAGGGAACATAAGGGAAAAAGCGAAAAGTCAAACTTAGTAAAGTACCTACCATTTAAGAGCTTTCTAATTTAAAATGAACTAGCAAATTAATGGTGGGGAAGGTCATTAAAACCTATAAGAGAATTTGGGGACACCTAGGAGTGATTCTAGGAGTAACTCTAGGTGGGTGAGGGAAATAAAGATAATTAATTAATTAAAAAATTAATTTATGGAGGAATGAAGGGGCTGGGTGACACTTGTACGGGGAGGAATTTTTAGGAATTAAATTTTAAAAACTTAACTAAACAAGATTTTTGGAAAGTAAGGAACCATGAAACTCTATATAATGAAGGGAGGAGATGGAGGTTGGATCTCTTCTATTTGCGTAACGTTACGTTGTAGAAATATCTACTTGACTGACTTAACTTGTGGGAGTTGGGATACCCATATCGGTGAGGAGTGGTAGCTCGGCCTTGTGAGGCGAGCTGGGAGCTAGTCAAAATCTCTGGATAGTGAGTGTGTGGCCCCTTTGTGGATCGGGGGAAGAAGATTACCCCTAGCATTGGATGGGAGGTATTGGTGTAGTCTCGCGGGTCGGCACGCGGGAGATGCAAGGAGCATGCAGGACGTCCACTCCGAACAGGAAATGGTACACTTTCTTCATTTTGTATGGTAAATTGTTTTAGAACTTATGCTTGAATCTGCATTTTTACTTGGGTGAGTGAACTGATTGTCTAGATGGTTTTCTGAAATTTTCTTAGCCTAGCTCGATGATATATCGTCTCCCATGGCTTCATTTCCCCGCACGTCTTGACCACCTTTTTGTGTTGATTATGACCTTCGTGGTTGTTTAGCCTTCGTCCCTAGCTCACCAGTCCTCGCCTGAGCATTCGGCCAGGAGCCTAATCTACGGTTGTCGCCTTAGCGTTAAAATACCTATGGATCTCAACGCCCTGCTTTTCTGTGTGAGGATGATGAGCGAAGGATGAACTTGTTAGCCGTCTACCCTTGATGTTTGTCCCTGGCTGATTGTTGATTCCGCCTTCTGGCAACGACCTCTGTCTGTGGATTATCTTGTGTCCTGGTTGGTTTTCTCTATGCCTTGACTGATAGAACCCCTGCAATCATTCCATGACCCTTCCCATTGGATCCTTGCGTTCTCTTACTGTTGTCTGCGTTGTATTGGGGTATTCTGGCAAAGAAAAATGAAATGATTTTTGGTCTGCATTTTGATTTTGGGTATTCTGGCAATGAGAAATGAAATAAATTCATCTCTGCATTTTACATTGGGTATTCTGGCAATGAAAAATAAAATGAATTCATCTATGCATTTTACATTGGGTATTCTGGCAATGAAAAACGAAATGATTTATGGTCTACATTTTTATTCTGGGTATTCTGGCAATGAGAAACGAAATGAATTCATCTCTGCATTTTGCATTGAGTATTCTGGCAAAGAAAAATGAAATGAATTCATCTCTGCATTTTACATTGGGTATTTTGGCAATGAAAAAAGAAATGATTTCTGGTCTGCATTTTTATTTTGTATTCTAGCGATGAAAAGAGGAATTATTCTTGTCTGCATTTTGTTTTACCTTTGGGGCGATTTTTCCCTTGATGAAGACTGTGTTTTGCTTTAAAAAAATTATGCCATTTGATTCATGTTAATGCCCACATTTTTTCTTTTCAATTCATCAAATTTCCTGCTGTGAAAGACCACAATTTGGAAATTAAAAACGGACTATGTTGCATGCTGAAATCACCCACGATTTTATCCATTTAAATCACAACTTTACTTGACGGAATGACCACGTTTTTTATAATCAGAAGTTGACTATGTTGTTGTAGAAATCATCCACGATTTTATCCATTTAAATCACAACGTTACTTGGCGGAATGACCACGTTTTTGATAATCAGAAGTTGACTGTGTTGTTGTAGAAATCACCCACGATTTTATCCATTTAAATCACAACTTTACATGTTGGAGTGACCATGTTTTTGATAATTAGAAATTGATTGTGTTGTCATCTTAATTGACCATGACTTACCTTAATCATTGCTTGAGTTGTTTTTGACTGACCACGAGTTGGTCCTTCTGCAGTTTTGTTTGTCCCTTTTATCCTCCTTCACATTGAACGCATACACAACGTTCTCTCTGCCAAGCTTTAGTTACCACAACAATGTTACTGTCCATGTTGCTTATCATTTTAACTGCAATAATAAATGCTATTTTGTTGCCTTATTAATTACTAGAATAATTGTTGCAGCAATGTTAATGGTTAGCAGCCTCATTTTTATGTTAAAGGCCATGTTAATTGCAATATGAAATGTTATATTTTTGCCTTATTAATTGCCAGAACAATTGCTACAACAATGTTATTGGTCAGCAGATTCCTTCTATTGATTAAATGCCACAGCGAGTTAAATAGTTAACATTTATATAAATCGCTTGGTTATTGTTCTATGAATGGTTATGTTAACAGTCATACAAATTGCCTTGTTAATGTTATGTTAATTGTATGTTAACTAGAATGTTAAATGCCTTGTTATTGCTATATTACTTATTATGAAAACAGTCATGTAAACTATCTTGTTAATGTTATATTAATTGTCATGTAACTGCTATGATAATCACCTTGTTAAATTGCTACAACATTGTTAATAGTTAGCAGTTCCCTTCTCTATTATAGTAGACCGCTAGCATTGTTAGTTCGATCAATATAGCTAGACAACATGTTGAGATTTAATTTCTTATAAGTGTTAATGGTAGCATTCCACTTTAAGAATGTTAATGTTGTTATTCAAGTTTATGGCTAGTTGGATGGGGATTCAGATTAATATAGAATTGTCCATTTAGGTTGTAATAAATATTAAAATTTGTATGGTGAGTAAAGACTAGATTGCAAATTTTAGACTTGCTAATTTAGATATGTAATTGATGTTAGTTGGATTTATAGATATCACCTAATTGGTAACTTAGACATGCTAAATTGAGTCATAATTCATGTTAAGTTCGGTTGGTAACTCGTTGACTAATGGAATTTAGAGAGGTTAATTGATCTGTAATTAACGCCAATTTAAATCATAGATATTGACCTTTTAGCCTTGATTAATGGTTGGGTTGTTGATGAAGTCATTTTTATCTTGCGCTTCCCGTTGAGGGTGTTGTTGTTCATTTTAATTAATGTTTGTACTTGGTTTTGTAAACATTTAATGTGCTTGGTTGCTCATTGTAAGGGTTCTAGTTACTTGTGTAATTAATTTTGAATGCGTGGGGTTGTTAGGATGATTGTACTTAGCTTAGTAGGCTTGGTTTGTTTGTGTCGGGCGGGATGTAGACACCTCCTTGTTCCTCAGAACATTCACCAACCTTGAGACCTTAAATGGTCAAAATCGATGGGAACCTCGGCTTGAGCGTTGCTTATGTGTCCTGAAGGTCCTAACCATTACAGAGTAGGATGGGCGGGTAGTCATTCTTATTCTTTGTCGGTTGAATGTCGTACATTGCTTCCAGGTGTTTGATGTGATTTTATGTTAGGTCGTTATGTTTGTTATGGCATGAATTGCATGTGTTGTGTTCGTCATCGTGTTGCGATGTTGAGTATAATGTCATTATTACCTTCCTACATACACACACACAAAAAAAAAAAATGCACTTGTTATGTGAGGCTTGTTGTCATAACGAAATGGGAGGTTCGTTGCATATGGTATCAGAGTGGGTTCAACCCAGGACGTGGGATCGCTATGGATTTCATTGATATGATTTGATTATAATGTTGCTAATTGAGTTGACTTGTATTTGTAAAGGTAATCATGGTTAGAGGACGTCACGGAGGCAGACGATGGGGTTCTAGGGGAGGAGGCACGATGCCTCTAGTAGCATCCACGCCTGAGGGGTCTAACCCCTAGGGAGATGAACAGGTTGTCAGGCAGGAGTAGATAGCAGTTGGTGATGTGATCAAAATGATGAGATATTTTTAGCGCATGTCTGAGGCATTGGTCATCCATTTGGACAGAGATGAGGCCAGGGCGTCGGCACCCCCTGAGGTTTCACCGCATGCTCCGGTCGGTACTGGTAGTGTTCAATGTGAACTCGAGAAGGTCAAATTTCTTGAGTTCTTTGGTGCCCCAGACGACGTAGTTGAAAAGGCATGGTTGGAGAATATGGAGATGTGCTTTGCACTTCGCGATTATACCTCCAACATGAAGGTTCACATGGCGTTCTTAAAACTGAA
Organism: Picea engelmannii; assembly: GCA_009831015.1. Classification (NCBI taxonomy): domain Eukaryota; kingdom Viridiplantae; phylum Streptophyta; class Pinopsida; order Pinales; family Pinaceae; genus Picea; species Picea engelmannii. The sequence continues at coordinate 453,903 of ML777335.1, read as the reverse complement.
AGGAAGCACTCTTCTATGGTGGAAGACGCTACTACTGCAGCTGAACGTGGTCATCGAAGACGTGTCATGGGATTTGTTCGAGGAATGGTTCTGAGAGAGGTACCTTTCAGAGGAATTCATTGAGCATCAACTCAATGAGTTCAATGCCTTACGACAAGGTAGTCATACGGTGCCTGAGTACGAGGCTCGTTTTATGGAGCTACTCTGGTATGCTCCGCATCTTAACACTGAGAAACTTAAGGTCAACAGGTTCGTGTTCAGCCTTAAGGAAAACATACATGCAAAGGTCAGGATTTTGATGACTCAAACCTTGCATGATGTCATCCAAAAGGCCCTCATAGTAGAGGAGGATATTATCAGCGGGGGTCAGACCAGGACTCCAACAAGACCAATAGGGCAGGTGTCTTCTGGAGCACAGCAGCATCAGACACCAGCCAGACATACGTCGGGATATTGTGTCTTCCATAGGGGATCCTCTTTCACTACACCTTGGCGATCGACGCCTTAGTAGAAAACACCTTATCAGGGACCACAGCATCAGCAACAACGTCGACCACAGTAGCAGTAGTTTAGGCCTGTTCAGAAGAACAGACCAGGATTCCAGGCCAGAGGGTCGTCACCTTCTACTTCGATTACTAGGACTACTGGACCGAAGAAGGGGTGTTGGACGTGTGGGGAGCCACACTACCAACACGAATTCCCAGTGGAGAGGACTAGAATGTCCATATCATCCAGACCCACTACCGTGGGAGATATGGGAAAGGCCCATCGGATTCATGTAGCAGTGAATAACAACCAGGCAGAGCATCAATCGACTGTGCTCGAGATGACAGGTACTTTCGCTGACCAGACCCTTAGTATTTTGATAAATCCTGGTGCTACCGAGAGTTTCATTTCCAATGCAGTGCTAAAAAGGATTAAGGTAAAGGCAGTCGAACAAGATGAGTTTTGCTTCGTAGAGATGGACTCGGGAGCCAAACAAAAGGTTGGAGGAAAGGTTATGGGTTGTATCCTTAACCTAGGAGAGTTTGTCACAAGGGCCAACCTGTACGTCATGATATTAGGATCTTATGATGTCGTAATTGGTATGGACTGGTTGGAATCGCATGAGGCGATACTCAACTGTAAGACGAAATGGTTGAGCTTGGTTGATGATGAGGTACAGAGACATGTGATTGTAGGACAGAACCAGGGAGTTTCCATGAGGTTAATCTCTTCCTTATAGCTATGAAAGATCATGCGCAAGGGGTGCAAGCTTTATGCGATCCTTGCGTTAGACAAGAAGGGATTAGCAGAAGGTTTAGAACACCTTCCAGTGGTGAGGGAGTTTGCGGACATATTTCCAAAGGAGTTACCCAGTATGCCACCGAAGAGGGAATTGGAGTTTACTATAGACCTAAAACTGGGAACAGAACCGATAGCTAGAATGCCTTATCGTATGTCAACCCCGGAATTACAGGAGTTGAGAATACAACTGAAGGAGTTGTTGGACCTGGGATTGATACGTCCTAGTGTGTCACCGTGTGGTGCACCTGTTATTTTTATACGAAAGAAGGATGGGTCATGGAGGCTCTGCATTGACTACAGTCAATTGAACAAGGCCACGATCAATAATCAATATCCATTGATGAGGATTGATGATCTGTTCGATCAAATGAAGGGCGTGACGATGTTCTCAAATATCGATTTGTGATCAGGGTATTACTAGTTACGGATTAAGGAAGATGACGTCCCTAAGACCTCCTTTAAGATGAGGTTTGGACATTACGAGTTTATTGTTTTACCGTTTGGATTGACAAATGCCCCAAGGGTATTTATGAGTTTGATGAATGGGGTGTTCCGCGAGTACTTGGACAAGTTCATCCAAGTATTCTTTGACGATATTTTGATTTACTCTCGGATGATGGAGGAGCATGACGATCACTTGCGCTTGGTACTACAGTGTCTGTGAGAGCACAAATTGTATGGGAAGTTATCCAAATGCTCATTTTATCAATCGAAGATCCACTACTTAGGGCACGTCATCTCCGGTGAAGATATTGTTGTGGATCTAGCAAAAGGTCGAGGCCATTATGGAATGGCCTGCACTGACGAATGTCCTGGAAGTGCATAGCTTCATGGGTTTAGCAGGATACTATCGATAGTTCATTGATGGATTTTCAAGGATAGCAAATCCGATCACGGAATTGCAGAAGAAAAACCAAAAGTTTGTTTGGACTGAGAAATGCACGGAAGTATTTAGGAGGCTCAAGTAGTTGTTGACAACAACACCGATACTAAAGGTCCCGGACATGGATGCGGACTTCTTGGTATGCACTGACGCATCCAAGGAAGGCTTAGGCAGAGTCTTGATTCAAGACAGACTAGTATTCACTTACATTTCGAGGAAACTGAGAAGGCATGATGAGAACTACATGACGCACTATTTGGAGCTGTTAGCCATTGTATATGCCTTGAAGGTTTGGAGACACTACCTTGTTGGAAGAAAATTTGAACTAAAGACTGACCACTGTGGACTACAACACATTTTTACGCAAAGCAACTTGAACGCGTGACAACGACATTGGTCGGAATTGCTTAGAGAGTATGAATTTGAGATTACTTACATAAAAGGAACAGTGAACCAAGTGGAAAACACATTGAGTCGGAGATTGCGCATCTTTTTGGTGCTGCCTCTTTAGATGAATCTACATGAAAAGATTATAACCTTACAGCATGACGATGACTGGTACAAAGAGGTCGAGGGTTTTATCGAACAAAACACAATGATGGTACCACTATTTGAAGGATTTTCATTTGATAGCTATGGTTTATTGAGGTGTAAAAATCGAATCTATGTACCGTTGAACGACGAGTTGAGGATGTTGATCCTAAGCAAGGCTCATAGATCAGTTTACATGGCTCACCCAGGAGTCATGAAGATGAGGGAAGACCTTAAACCCTTATTCTTTTGGAAGGTAATGAAGGCAAACATAGTCAACTATGTGGCCAGATGTCTAGAAAGTCAGCAGGTAAAGGCTGAACATAGACACCCAGCAGGATTACTACAACCACACGCTATTCTGGAATCGAAATGGGAGGTTATTTCAATAGATTTTATTGTTGGATTGCCACTGAAAGCAAGGAGACATGACTCGATTTTCATAGTAGTAGACACTCTGACGAAGAGTGCTCACTTTATTCCTATGCATATGACATATCAGGCACCTGACATAGATAGAGTTTTCATCAGTGAGATTGTGAGGCTGCATGGCATGCCTAAGAGGATTATATCCGATCGAGGATCGATGTTTACTGGACGATTTTGGACGAGTTTCCAAGAGGCCTTGGGCACCCAACTTAACTTTAGTACTACGTATCACCCAGAGACTGACAAGCAGACCGAACGAACGAACCAGACCTTGGAGGACATGTTGCGCATGTACGTGATGGAACAACAAAAGTGTTGGGAAGAATTCTTGCCACTAGTGGAGTTCGCTTACAACAACAGTTACCAGAGCACCATTAAGATGGCACCTTTCGAGTTTCTTTATGGGAGACCATGTCGGACGCCTTTGAGTTGGGATCGGCTTGAGGATAGGGTCTTGGTAGGACCAGAAGCGATCCAAGAAATGGAAGAGAAAATGAAAACAATAAGACAAAGGATTAAAGAAGCGCAGGATTGACAGAAGAGTTATGTTGATGCACACCGTGTCGACCGTAGTTATGAGGTCGGAAATCGAGTCTTCTTGCTAGTTAAATCACACAAAAGTTCAATCAAGTTTGGGAAGGGAGCTAAACTATCTCCTAGGTTAGTGGGACCTTTCAAGATTGTGGAGAGAAAGGGGCCTGTGGACTATCGACTAGCCTTTCCTTATTCTTTGAGGCGTATGCACAACGTTTTTCATGTATCTGTTTTGAGACATTATATTAGTGATCCTACGCATGTTATTGACATGACTTCCTTGCAGGTATCATATGAGGGGGCCCTCACAGCTAATTCAATCCGCATCTTGGATCATTGTGTTCGACAGCTACATCGTCAAATGATAGAGCAGGTCAAGGTCCAGTGGGACAATTATAGTCCTCACTTGGTGACCTGGGAGGACGCATATGATATGCGCCAACAGTTTCCATTTTTGTTTGATAGATAGAGATATGATACTGTGATACACTTTATTTCGACATATATACTGTGAAACTTTGGGATGAATTTTGGACCAAGAGGGGTTGTATGTAACATCTCGCTCTGGCACACAGAGCGAACTTATTCCTGAGGACACTTGCTCGTAAGTGATCCGGATTATTATGCTATTAAAACTTTTGATTTTGATTATGAGGCATTATGGGATGATGACATGTTGTTTTACTGCCTCGACATAAACAAGTGTTATTGACTCGGTTTTACTGAGTGTGCAGGATTTTGGACCTCGAGGATGCAAAGGCATCGATGGAACCCCTTGGACTCTAGATCGAGTTAGGGAGTACCATTGGGGTTTGATTGTTTTAATGTGATATTAGTGCATCTAATTAGATGATATGATATGGATATGTTCTGACATGATTTTTTGATGATGCAGGTTGATGATAGCTTGTCGACCAGACTCACATGTGGAGTAAAGGGGTCACGCATGACTACCAGATATGTTGAGGGAGAGGTGTGGACAGAAGCCTTGCCACAGCCTACTAGCACTCCCACCGTGGCTCAAACTGTATGTTAACGTTTACCTAGTTCGAGAGGACCGACAATGTCATGAGGGAAGACTGCGACATTCGCTCACGATGATTCTAAGGGGCGCGCAATAAGGCGCGGGCCTTATTCCTTAGAGACCCTTAGTCTCCCACAAGTTCACCTGGCAGAGTATTGACTCCAGGGATTTTTTATGTCTACCAAGTCAGTCAAGAGGAGAGTGACACCCTTGGAGCACATGGTGCATCTTGAAGGGCATGTCGCACAAGAAAAATGGAAAGAGGTGAGTGGCACCCTTGGAGCACGTAGTGCATCCTGAAGGGCACGTCACGTAAGGGAACAGATGAGGCGAGTGGCACCCTTGGAGCACCTAGTGCATCCTGAAGGGCACGTCGTGTTGTTTTGATAAATGAATGAACCTAGACGGCCTTAGGATGAACAATGTGATAAGAATTTTTAAAAAACTTTTTCCCTAATAAAATGTCATCCATCACGAAAATTAAGGTCTAGGTCTAAATCATGCTAGTGGTAAAA
>ML777335.1:421132-439788 GCA_009831015.1 Picea engelmannii | reverse complement strand
GTTTATACGCCAATGGATAAAATTGTTTTTTAATTGCTATAATGAAATCATTCCAAGAAAGAAAAAAATTTCCATTCTTTTTCATTTCCTCCTGTGTCTTAGATTCCCACCAAATAAGTGTTGAACCATCTAATCTTAATGAATCTAACTGAATTTTTGTTACATCATCTTGAATCTTTTGTATTCTAGAATATACTTCAATTTGACGTATCCAGTTATCTAACTTTTCAGCGTTAACTTCTCCATTATAAATTCGCAACTCAAATTTTATATCAAGCTTTAATGAAGGAATTTGCGAAGGAGTTTTACCATGCCCATTTGGAAGATGTTTCGAACTGGTAGAAGAAGAAGAATAATAAGATGATGGAGGAGGAGAGGGTGGTGGAGAAGCACCATTCCCTCCACTTCCGCCTGGAGTTTTGTCACCACCGCCTCCCTTATGCATTGAAGGGTTAGAGCCTTCACCCTGTGACATTATGTTCCGTTCCAACAAGATCTTCATCATATATCTCAACTCTATGACAGTCTCTCTGAGATGATCTTCTTCAGCTGGAACATGTTCATGACTTTCTGCACGAGCCATGCTTGGTGAATGTCTCTCTGAAACTTGCGGTGAATGAATCTACTTCCTCCTTGTCGGATAAGAACTTGTCTCCACAAGTTGACCTTCTCCTCTTGTGAGTTTCAACCTTGTGAGCATCAGAAACAAAAATTGCAAACAATCAAGTCTTCAAAACCAGTGCTCTGATACCAACTTGATCTAAAAATGAAGAAGACTTGAAAAACTTGAAAATTATTACAAGTGAATGTTATGTGTTTAAAGCAAAAGGATCAGTTTGCAACACATAAATTAAAGGATTACTTATGCAAATTACACATAGACAGCAGCATAATCATTGAACATAAGCACATAAACACATCAATTGATAAAGGAGTTCACCCTTCTTATGGGATACATCTCCTGGTCCAGCTTCCAATGGTTTATTATTATTAATTTCTCAAAAGTGCTCAAAAACATGTCTTACAATGCTCAAACTAACAAACTGACTGCTCCAATGGCTTCCCAGTGTCCCAAAAGCCCTGTCTGGTCTCTTTCGGCACCTCAATCGGTCGAAAAATAAAGAAGTTAGGCCTCCTGGAAGTCTCCCTCTTCAATATTCTTGTCTTTGGTTCTACAATTCACACCCTTCTTCATTGAACCTGGCTCACACGCTCATTTAAGAACAAAAACCCAGCATCGGGTGCAACTGCGCCAACGGTGCAAACCGTAGAATAGTTAAGGGTGCGCCAGCCCCTAACCACCTCGACACCTGGGCGTATGGCACATATGACCGTTTTCTTGGCAAAGAAGTGGTTAATTCATTGCAATGGGTGTAACCAACCCCCCCGCGCTCTGATTCGTGGGCACATGGTATTACAAATATACAACCTCACGACCGGGGGCTCCACACATTGCAAACCCCGCGCGCATTATAATACACGGTTATATGAAAGTTTAAAAGCCACGGGCCATGTGTTTAACCCATGCACAATCGTTTGGCCAATATATATATAGCATGGTTATATTTTGTTCAATGTAACCATGGGTCGGGGCTTAGCCCCGGTCTGCCCCCTTTCCATTTAATACAATACACCAACTTAAATATATATGCGTAGACATATATAACAAGAAACGATTGGCGGCATAATGGTTAGTGGAGGTTGGCGAAGACTTTGTATAGTGGGGGAGGTCCGGGGGTCGAACCCCGCGTACTCCCATTATATTTTATATAAAAACATAAACCAAACAATGGGGGGGACACGTGGCGCCCATGGATTGGGCCACGTGTCCTCATATCATTTGCTACCAACTGGACACATGTCAATTCTCGATTCACCATATATCAACCAATGAATTCTTGCCACATCATCCACCTGACATGTCATCATACAGACTGTACGACCCTGCCACGTCAAACCGTACAGACTGTACGGACAGGTACAGTCAGCATCAAATTTTTTCCTGTTTGTCTTGGCGAACAGATCGCGATATATTCTTCATACGGCGTCCATTTGACAAATTAAATATACCACCGGAATCAAGAAGACGAGACAGACGCAATGGCACTTTTTTCGTCGCATTCTGAGCACTTTGAAAATTGAGCAAAATTTGATCCCCTGATCATGTATAGCTTGCAAGGTTTGTACAAGTGGAAAAATATTTTGTTTTGTCTCTGTATTTATCAATCAGGGAAAGTAAGTCTGCATGGGGGAATGGAACAAATCCCTCTCTCCCAGATTGCATAGGGTGAGGCAAATATTTCTACAACAACTCTTATCAAAGTTTTCTCTGATTTTTCATCCTTTTGATGTGCATATGTCATGCCAATCTTGTCATATCCTCCTTCATGTTGTCTTGTCTTGGAAAAGTCTTCTTTGTCTTCACATTGTTATGAATGATGTCTAATTTCTAAATTATGTTCTTTGTTCTTCTCTTTGGCCTTCCTTCCTTGCATATTTCTTTTCATTCTTCCCTGTTTTTTCTTACAAATTTGTAAGCCACTAAGTTGGTTTTTCCATTCCTCATGCTTTTCAATCAAAATCTGCCAACTTCTCATTTTAGAAGCTAAATTTCTCTTTGTTTATGTACAGGAAAAAAAATCACCATATATAATAGAGTTTCCATTCAATTGTAAAGTCCCTTTTACAACAGTAAGAATTATTGTTACCACCATGAATATCACATTCCATTGAACCCCTTTTCTGCTTATTACAAATGCATATAACTTCACTAAAGAATCTTTGCCTTAATCCTATGAGATTGCCTGTCTCTTTTTAGTTTGTTGATCACATCTACCATTTCTCTTTTTTCAATTTGTACAAATAAACTTATCTTCAATATTCAGTTGTACATCAACCTCTGCCAACTTATCCTTAGGTTCTCGACGAACCTCTTTTCCTTTCCACTTAATAGTCTTTACTGGACTAGATGTACCTCCTTGGACTGAATTATCCTTATGAATCTTTGTTCTACCATCTTCCATAATGAAACCTTTACTAAGATTCATTTCCATTAGTGCTCCTTTATGTCCTTTCAAGACAATTTCCTGCCCATTAACTATCAATACAAGTTCATAATCACTGAATAAAATTTGAAGAGATAATCCCATTACCTCAAGTGTTTGCATTGTATATATACCCTTGTTTGATCCGGACATAAGGCTATCTTCATGCCTCTTTTCTATTCCTTCTTTTGCAATATGCAATTTCCTTTTGTCTTCAGACTGTCTGCCATCTTTTTGCCAAGTCCTTCTGGCTTTATCATATTCAACTTCCATAGTAGTCTTCAACAATTTTCCATATTCAGTGTCTTTGAACACATGTTCAATTAAGAACTATTCTATTACATACATCTCTTATAACAGCTTACATATGGACTAGGGTTTCATGTGGAGTTATCACCTTCTTTCTACATGAATTTCAAGCATACTTATTGAGCTTGTGATGGAGCACCCTAGGGTTTTGTGGTTGATTTGGCATGGTTTTGGCACTTATTGTCATTTATTCATGATCTATGAGGAGTTCTACACAAGATTTGAAAATTTACTCAATCAAATTCCTGAGGACGTTATCTTAAAGGATGGTGTCATCGTCCTTCTTCAATAGACAAAAGCCTTTGAGGGGAAATTTGGATTTATGTTAAGGGACAAGTCCCCAAAGATCTTTGTAGAAGCACAAGAGGATGCTTCTAAGATTGAAGAGAATCTTCTAGCTTCTCAAAACTTTACCAAGCCTAAAACTTTACATAATGTTGAACCTGCTCAAAATTCTATGGCACATTTGGCCCAAAGACTTGAGCAAATAGTAACCGACTTCTCATAGACTCAAAGTCTCACAGAGAAATTTTATCCCATAAATCAGAGCTTTGTTTGAAATATACTTTCAAAGGAAAATTATCAAGATTGTCATATATATATATGCATGTGACAACAACTATCTAGATGCTTAGAGGGTTGACCTAAAGAAGGGGAAAGAAACATAAAATTTCAATGTTGGGCTGACCTTTAATGATTACCTAAGTTTGGTTCAAATTGAAGTTCTAATTTTGAATTGGAACTGAAATTTAGGGCCAAATCCTTGAGGAAGGTTATTTTCTTATGTTGAATCTCTTACACCCATGTGTAAATGGATAATGGTTCTTTGTTTTCTTAACTGGTAAAGAAGATAATTCCTTGGACGGTTTTGTGGGCTCTTGATTGTGATACAACGTTATCTCATTTTGAAGCCCACATTCCCACATGTGAAGGAAGATGTTGGGTCTTTATTACACGCTTGGTGAAGGAAACCCTAGCCCACTTGAAGAACAGTTGAAGATTGTATAACTGATTTTGAGCAGAAAAGAGAGAATTCAAGGACCTTTGGAGGCTAGATGTTGAACCAAAGCCCCTCTTTTCCCCTCATTTGAGAAAATTTTGTTGAATCATCTTGTGTTATACTTAGGCGCATATTTTGGAGATTGATCTAGTGGATGTTTTCTCTTTATTTTTGGTGGATGTTTAGTGAAAATGGGTTTTCTTAATGCTATGTGCCTTATCTTAAGCATTTTCATTATGTTGCATGTGATGTTTCTTGGGATATCTTGGTGAATGCTCTATTAGATTAATAGTTGCATGTTAACTTTGTCTCTTTGAACAATCTTGAAACCCTAAGGAAGGATTGAGAGTAATCATCCCCTTCCCTTGTTTTATCCATCTTAACTCATTGAATCATTCAAGGTTTTCCTTAATGGTTAGGAGTGTCTATCCCCTTAAGGATTTTATTGGCTAGGGTTTAGTTCTAGGGGTTAGAAGTGGCTATCCCCCTAGGTTTTAAAACACATGTGTCTTGATCTTGTGCTAGTATCTCTTGAAGGGATAGGATGAAACCTAGTGTTTATGAGGGGATAAACTATAGGGTTTTCTCTCCTAGGAGATTGACCTAGGCTTATGAGGTGATAATCCTATGATAAACTTTCAAGTCTTATTTTTCCCTTGGTCTCCATTGAAGCACTATATTAAATCCATATGCCCAATGAAAAGACATTTATCTTGAGACCTCCAAGTACTTTGTTCAATAGTCTAAAGCTACCCAAACGCATTTTTCTCGGACTTCACTCTCCACTCGCAATATTAATTGAGGGAAACCCCCTTCAATAGGAGGAAAGTTGGATTGAAGTGAAATAGGGTTGGTGAGGTGACATGGGACTTCCCTCTAAATTATGCATGATTGCACTTGAGATTTCAGAATTTAGTTCAACAATTGTGAGTTTGTGTGATAACACACCTGATACATATCCTAGTGATCCTAAACCTAATTAGACAAGACCCCCTTTACCATCAGAAGTTAGTCTCCTCCTCAACCAACCTTGCCTAATATCGATGATATAGATTTAAATATTGATATGGCTAGTATCTTAGCAAAGGTTAATGTACTTACCCCTCTCAGTATTGATATTGTATTTTTTTTAAATACCTACAACATAGTCTCTATTGCGACATCTTGGAGTGTTTCTCCCATATCAATCACGTCGAAGCTAATACCTCTTAACGTCACTCTTTCCATGTCCAAGACGTCTCTCTTTCCACCTACAAGACGTCTCTCTTGCCACCTCCAAGACGTCTCTCTTGCCACTCTCCACATTGAGATTCCTTTCCCTAATTCCTCTCAATATTAATTGAGGGAAACCCCCTTCACTCGGAGGAAAGATGGCTTGAAGTGAAAGAGGGTTGGTGAGGTGATAGGGGCCTTCCCTCTAAATTATGCATGATTTCACTTGAGATTTCAGAATTTAGCTCAAAAATTGTGAGTTCATGTGATAACACACCCGAGACATATCCTAGTGATCCTAAAACTCATTAGCCAAGACCCCTTTACCATCAAAAGTTAGTCCTCCTCCTCAACCAACCTTTCCTAAGACCGATGATATAGATTTAAATATTGATATGGCTAGTATCTTAGAAAATTTTAATGTACCTGTCCCTCTCGATATTTATATTGTATTTTTTTTTAAATGCCTACATAATAGTCGCTATTGCGACATCTTGGAGTGTCACTCCCATAGAAACCACATCGGAGCTTATACCTCTTAACGTCACTCTTGCCATGTCTAAGACGTCTCTCTTGCCACCTACAAGATGTCTCTCTTTCCACCTCCAAGACTTCTCTCTTGCCACTCTCCACATTGAGATTCCTTGACCTAATTCCTCGCAATATTAATTGAGGGAAACCCCTTTCAGTTGGAGGAAAGATGGATTGAAGCGAAAGAGGGTTGGTGAGGTGATAGGGGCCTTCTCTCTAAATTATGCATGATTGCACTTGAGCTTTTGAAATTTATCTCAACAATTGTGAGTTCATGTGACAACACACCCGAGACATATCCTAGTGATCCTAAACCTCATTAGACAAGACCCCCTTTACCATTAGAAGTTAGTCCTCCTCCTTGTTGGCCCTTGGTTATGGAAGGAAGAAAAGATCGAGGAAGAAAAGGTCAAACGGAAACTGCACAAGAGACACAGTGACTGCCACTGGTTCAAAGTAAGAAAAAGATCAGAAAAGTCGAAGTGAAGTATGGAAAAGCAATTTGTTGGATGAGGAGATCGAGGATGACAGATCAACAAGGAAGATGGATCGAGGACAACTCAGCAACTAGAGAAATCCACCATTGGATGCTTTGGAGCACCGCGCAAGAAGGGAGGAAAGACAGGCTTGTGAAGCCCTAAAAAGGCAAGTCAAGTTGACCTGGGGTTTTGGGTAATTAGGGTTTTGACACCTAGGTTTCGACCTAAGGCTATCGGTGAGGGACTATAATGTATAAATAGAGGTCGAAAGGACCTAGGTCGGGTCGATACTAGTGTTGGGTATTGATATTGATTGTTGTTGGTTGAGATATTATTGTACTTTGAGAGAGAGGAGTGCTAAGAGTGAGAGCCTTTTGGTATTGTCATATCTTCAGCTGGGTGTGAAGATCAAGTCCTGCAGTTGGGTGTGCAGGAAGGTGGGAGACAAAGAGAAGAAGAGAGAATATTTTCTAACTAAGAGCACAGATCAGAACTGTAATCTTTATCTCAATATATCATAAGAACAGTTATGTGGACATATCCCTAGAGAGAGGGTGAACCACATATATTTTTTGTCGTATGTGTGATTGATGCCTAGATCTATGTCATTGTTATACTGTTATTTGCATTATTGTGTTAGATTAGATTTATAGCTGCGCAGAGTAGATCTAGTTGATAATAGATATATGAATGTTTCATTATTGTTGTATTAGTTCCACTTGATATTCCCCTAGTTGTAGACATCTCTGTCCTGCAACCCCCCTCTTAGCTGCTTCGGGTGAGACTACATCTACTTCGTAGGTGTTGCCAAAAGGGCCAGTAGCTAGGGCTTGTTGGTGTCCTCTTAGAGTGAACCCTTGGTCTACCCCTGTGCCAACACTCCTCAACCAACCTTTCCTAAGACCGATGATATAGATTTAAATATTGATATGGATAGTATCTTAGAAAAGGTTAATGTATCTGTCCCTCTCAGTATTGAAATTGTATTTTTTTTAAATACCTACACCATAGTCACTATTGCGACATCTTGGAGTGTTGCTTGCATAGCAACCACGTAGGAGTTGATACCTCTTAACGTCTCTCTTGCCATGTCCAAGACGTCTCTCTTTCCACCTACAATATGTCTCTCTTTCCACCTCAAAGACATCTCTCTTGCCACCTCCAAGGCATCGCTCTTGCCGCCTCCAAGAGTGTCTCTCCCATAGAAACCGCGTCGGAGTTGATACCTCTTAATGTCGCTCTTGCCACCTACAAAATGTATCTCTTTCCACCTCCAAGATATCACTCTTTCCACCTCCAAGACATCGCGTTTCCACCTCCAATACATCTCTCTTTCCACCTCCAAGAGTGTCACTCCCAGAGAAACCACGTCGGAGTTGATAGCACTTAACGTCACTCTTGCCACCTCCAAGACATCACTCTTTCCACCTTCAAGACATTGCTCTTTCCACCTTCAATCCATCTCTCTTGCCACCTCCAAGATGTCACTCTTTACACCTCCAATATGTCACTCTTGCCACCTCCAAGACATCTCTATGTCCACGTCCAAGACATTGGTATTTCCACCTCCAAGACGTCGATATTACGATGGCTATATGGGGTTTGGACAGTCAAATCTGAGATGACACGTATTTGCATGAAATTTTGCAATAAAGATGAAATCTATGTTGTTGAAAAAGCGACATCATGTGCAACGATGTTTGAGGGGGTTTGTTGTTTTTCTGTTACGAGGAAAATCTCTCTATGGCTAGGGTGAACCACAAGAAATGAAAATGACTGCAGAAATCAACTCTATCCCAACAATATGTTATATAAACTGATGTGTAAGGTAGATAAGAAAGATGCCTACCTCGTCCATATGTTCGATGATTTCCACCGTTGAACACTTTGACCCAAATCTATATATACCTGCAACACGTTCTCAACAAACAAGAAAAAACAAGAATATGGTGGCAATATAAAAGGTTAGCAGATTAGATAGCATAATCCATCAATATACATAACAAATACACTCATGTATAATAATTCATATATTTGCAAGACATCAATTGGATGGGAAGAGAGTATTTATATTAATAAATGGATCATCAGAAGTGAAAATATTACAGACTTCCGTGTCGACACGATTCGGAACCGAGAAACTAAGTTCCTTCCAGCTGGGCCTCCACCACTTCAATCCTCCACCAAAGGAAAGCTCATAAAAGGGATACAATGAAGTTCTCCATCAACAAGGGAATATATTGGGGGTTGAACATTGTGTTCAGACTTAAAGGAAAAAGGGATGCAGACTCAATATGAAGTAAACAATTTCTCCAGAGTAACATTCCTCTCAAAGTTGAATTATTTCTCTTTTCCCATAGCTCAGGATTGGCCTCTTTGTAGTCTTCAAAATGCAACTAAAGGGCTAAGTCAGAACGTTTCCAGTAAATGGAAGGCCAAGGATCATAGATCTCATGTCATGACATGGAAACCCGACATTTAATTTTCATTTTCTAGCACAAATACCGATGTACGCGGGATTTAGTGGAGAAGCCTATGTATACGCTTATTGTATAGTGTGGAAGATGCATACAAGTGGAAAAAAATGTATTTTTGTCTCTGGATTCTAGTAACAAGGAAGACAAGTCTGCATAGGGAAATGGAATAAGGCCCTCTCTAAAAGATTGCATAGGGTGAGGCAAATATTTCTCTAATAGATGCCCCCTAATGTGTGAGGTCAGAGGAGTATTTGTGATGGCCGAAGTACGTTATAAATAACCCAGAAGTGGAGTGGTAGAGAACCAGTTGGATGAACTCAGTTCCTCATTACATTCTTCACTGACTTTGCATACATGGCTTCCAAAAATACATTGCAGATCCATTTGAAAATATACCAAACAAGTGTCTGTGGCCATGAATAGGAAAATACAAATGCGGTTACATGCCAATAGTTGTCATAGTCACGAAAAAGGCCCAGTAGAACCAGTCTCAAAACCAATCTGAAGATATCTATATATCATGGAGTACAATCTGATACCCCATGATCATTGAAGTCATATAGGTACCGGTCCAATAAAAAGGAAGCAACAACTCAGGAAAGTTGCGGCCACATAGTGATGTCTTCAATTCTTCTACACAATCCGCCAAAGGTGCAAGTCTACATCATGTGAATAAAGGAGTTGAGGTCGAACACAATGAGACATCATTTGATTATCGATCTGTTAGGGTCCTATAATTATAGGAGATCTGATGATTCAGATATCATTTGTGGGTCTCATGATGAAGTTCATGGCTTGTTGGTCTCTCGGTTGTTTCCATTTTCCCCTCCATCCATTTCTCTCGATCCTCCATCACTCTGTTGCATCCTTCATCCACCATTGCGCCCTTCAGTCCCTCACCCTTCGTTCCTTAACCCCCTCGCCAATTTTACCCCTGCACGAATAAACAAACTTAGGTTAAAAGAAAAATCAATTGGTTAATAATGTTAGTAATAATTTTATTATAGTTAGAACAGGTTAGACTAATTAATAATTAAGTTAGTGTTTAGGTTAATTTAGGTTAATATTAAACATTAAAAATAAAATAATATTAATAAAAATTATAATAAACATATTTATTAAAACATATGAAATATAATAAAAACATATATTAATAAAACAAAAAATATTAAATACAAAATATAATTAAAATAAAATAACAATTAATAAACAAAACAAACATTAAACAAAAAGCAAAAAAATATATATACAAACACAACATAACCAAACAAATTATAATAAAAACAAAAAGTAAAAAAATGAAAAATGAAAACTAAACATAAAATAAAAACTAAAAAACATTATATCCTAAAGTTTACACCCGCATGTTTTCCCATACATATCGGACCCCCCACCTCCCCCCCCCTCATGTCCCATCAATACCAAGGGGGGGTCCGATGAGTGGTATTCGGAGGGACACTTGTCACCTCTAGGTGAAATCATACCCCCCCCCCCTCCCAATACCACTTACCACCTTAGGGGGGGTTTGATATACCGCTTACCTCTCCAAAACTGCCCTCCACCAATTTCACAAAACCGTCGTTTTTCCAGTTTTGACCAGTTGTCTTCCAAAGCCGATTCTGGGAAAATGAAAACGAATTTTAAAAAACCTAGAGAGTTTTTGTTCAAAATGGGCTGAAGAACAAAAACATCTTCCATATTTTGTATAGGTGCCACCATCAGGGAGAATCCAAGCTATCTTTCAACCTCATTTTTCGGATTTTTGGTTCTTTTTGTTTCAGTCCTGATTTTGCAGGAGCTATTTCAGTGAGTTGCAGATGAAATTGGAGAAACCGAAGGAGGTTTTTGTCCAAAACAGAATCATCTACAATAAAATCCTACAGGTTTTTCACAAGTGTCACCTATTGGGAGAAACAAATTTATGATCGTACCCCTATTTTCAGCAGATTCGGCCAAATTTTCAGTTCCATATTTTTGGGGATTTGTTGCTATTTTTGGTCGAGGTGGTTAATGAATTAGACCTCCTGAGCCTGGGGAGAGTCTTTTTAATATATTGTAATGATTCAAGTGTGAGGGGTTTTTTATATTTATGCCCAAGTAAGTTGTATGCATTGTAATCTTTCTCAAGAGATCTACAAGTAATAAAAAGGACTTTCACAGGATTCCTGCATGTTAATTGTTGGCGATGTTTACTCCTCTTCGTTGAATGGTTATTTTGTCTTCGTAATCATTTATTTTTTCTATATATGATCATTTAAAATAAGTTATAGTGGAATAATTTATCTCGGTATCCTCTGTTTCTAGATTTTAAAGATCTAAGTGTTTGTCTTCTGATGTTATGATAAAAAAATTCTTAAATGCTTCTTTGTTATAACTGATTATCTCATCTTTTCTACTACCCATCATTTTTATTCTAAAGGATCTAATAGTTTCATTATCCTTCCCTATGAAAACACCTTATAAAATATGTTATTTGGTCTCAAACTTTATAAAACAAACCCCATATCCTAATGGGATTCTAAAGAAGTCCTTCAGCCAAATACCTCAAACAAATCTTTTTCTGCATACCTAGCCTAAGATCCATGTTCAAACAAATCTAAATATGATAGAGATATCCTTCTCTGAGTCTTGGAGGGATAGATCCAAGACTTGAAGTGGTTTTTTTGTTTCCTCTGTGACTGCCTCCACAGCCTTGGGAAAATTAAAAAGTGCTAATAGAATGGTGACCGTACTGGGGAACTATTCCTCATAAAGCATGTCAAGTTCCAGACATGCTTTATGAGGAACTAGACACATGAAGGCTATAATTTTTCACCTATAAAATCCAATCATCTCTAGACAGTGCCAACTTAAAGACTCCACTAGAGAAAGAACCTAAAGCATGACCAAGCAATCTGGAAAGAGAAGGTATTCAAGCTCAAATTGTATTCAAGACATTTTTGGTTTTATCTGTAATTATGTCCTATCATTTTCCAATCTGAATAAAGAGTATATTGTTGAAGTTTATATTGATCATCTGCAAATTTATGATCCTCAAGATATTAATCCCCAAGTTGTAGATCATGTACATACTCACACACCTATGCACATCCCAGATGCACCTATAGAAAGCCTAGTGAGACATGAGCCTCGTGGTTTATCTCCTACGTTTGTGAAGTTGTCAAATGATTATAAGACTCTTGCTTTTCCTCCTATACCTACAAAAATCCCAGACATATACAAGCCCCTATATCTTCCTCCTAATATCCATGACCTCCCTGCTAATTATAGCAATAATCTGCCCAGGTTTGATGGGGAAAATGTAAACATCACTGTTGAAAAGAATATCCAAAGTATCGAGGATTTTCTTGATCTTTTTGATGTGGAAGATGATGATGTCTGCATCAGAATGTTTTCCCTATCATTGCAAGGTAAAGTTAAAGGTTCGTTTAAGAACCTTCCAGTTGCAAGCATCGACAATTTTCATCAATTTGTGCAAGTTTTCCTAGATCGATGGGTGATCATGAGAAATGTATTTCTCATCTTAGAAGAGTATGACCATTTAAAAAGAAAGCCAGGGGAGACAGTACATCATTTTTCAGCAAGTTTCAATAAGGTGTACCATGCAATGTCGGTTGATATAAGGCCACCCCCAGGATTAGCTCACTTGAATTACCTTGATTCTTTCGATCCTAAGATGACATTCCAATTAAGAGAAAGGAACATTGCAATCCTTGAAGAAATACAAAATATTACAATTGATGTGGAAGCTAACTTGTTGAACAAAAGGTCCAAGCTAAGGGTAGAAGAGAAAGATAGAATTGAAAAGGAACATCTGATATCTTCATAAATGAAATTAGATATTCTGGCAAACACTGTAAGAGAGATGATGTAGAGGATTATCAGGAAAGAGGAACTTGTTGTTCAAAGACATCAAGTCCCATTAGTTCCAAAAAGGACCAAGAGCAATGTCCCCAAAATTTTTCCAGCTCATCGTTGGTATCATGGATTGGATAATGATTCTTTCATGTATTCAATTCACAACACAATCAAAGATGAAGTTCCATCTCAACTTGCAGAGGAACAACCAGTTCATATGATGTGCATGTTGGATGACATTTCTTACCAGGATAATCTACCCAAGTGTGATCAGTATGATGATGATTATGAGGTTGAAAAAGATGTTGACTTCTCGAAACACTCAGTAGCATGTCATTGGCAGAAATAATATCATTTACAGCTCAGATATGACAATCAGCCTCTGCCCAACAATCATGACAACGATGAGGAAAATGCAGAAAATTTCAGAGTAAGGGAAAAATCTTTGCCCTTATGTTTCTCATCTTTTCAATTTTTGAAAAGAAACTCTAGGCAAGTTGTAAATAGTGAGGACAGAAAATTTTCTTATCAGTTAGTAAAGAACGTCATTGATGACATGGGACCTGTTTTAGACCCAAAATCATAGTCACTAATTTCCCTTGATTTTCAAAGTATGGATGGAATTCTAGAGCTCGAAACAAGATTTGAATCAGTGGAATGTAATTTTGTACCATTAGATTATAATTCATTTCAAATATTGAAGGAGACTCTTGAACAAATGTTGAAGGATAAATACATAGAAATCCAAAACTTGTCATGTGAATCAATGAAGCAATCTTGTCAATCCTTTCAGGATCCCATAGCAACAATTTTAGATGATATGTGTAGTCAGGAGCTTGTTTTGACATTCATTTATGGATTGAAAAACATCTATGATTGTGATATGATCAGACAATCACATTCATTTCCTGGTTCAGTAGGAGGATCACCACAAATCCCATCAGAGCATTTGCAGTCATGTAAAGAAGCATTGGAGGACACATAAGGCATAGGTGAAAAATCATTTTAGGATGTTGAATTGTTTGAAGTTGAAAATCAAAGGATGGGCCAACCCTGTATTGATCTTGTAAATACATATATGGAGAAATTCTTCAATACATGATCCTTTTTCATTTCTAGTATTTTTCTTATTATTCAAGTTTATCAAATCCTCTATGGTGAAGACCAGGCTGGAAATTACTCTCAAGCACGAGTAACAAACTTATTTCTGAGTTTTATCAAAGACAGTGGAAGAACATAGTTATTAGATCAACTATTGGATTGGTTTCATTGGCATTTTTCCATTACCTAGTTGATCAGTGATTGCGATAGATTAGGATATGAGAGTGTGAATAATCTCAACATTCCGAGCATCTCTTTTTCAACAGTGTTATTTTTTATTTGGTCTCATTTGAAAGATCAAAATAGGTACAGGTTGCAGAATAAGTTGTTGGGATCAGCCCAATGGATAAAAATCTTGTCTACATGTTCAAGAGGTTTGAGATTTTTGACACCTCCTTAAGAGCTCACATCCCCAGGTGGAGCCTATGTTAGGGTCCTATAATTATAAGAGATTTGATGATTCTAATATCATTTGTGGGTCTCATGATGAAGTTCCTGGCTTGTTGGTCTCTTGGTTGTTACTATTTTCCCCTCCATCCATTTTGCCCAATATTCCATCACCCTATTGCATCCTGCATCCATCGTTGGGCCCTTCAGTCCCTCACCCTTCATTCCTTCACCCCTTTGCCAATTTTATCCGTGCATGAATAAACAAACTTAGGTTAAAAGAAAAATCAATTAGTTAATAATGTTAGTAATAAGTTTAGTATAGTTAGAATAGGTTAGAATAATTAATAATTAAGTTAGTGTTTAGGTTAATTTAGGTTAATATTAAACATTAAAAATAAAACAATATTAATAAAAATTATAATAAACATAAACATATGAAATATAATAAAAACATATATTAATAAAACAAAAAATATTAAATACAAAATATAATTAAAAGAAAATAACAATTAATAAACAAATCAAATAAAAAAACAAACATTAAACAAAAAGCAAAAAACAAAAACAAAATACGAACACAATATAAACAAACAAATTATAATAAAAACAAAAAGTAAAAAAACAAAAAACGAAAACAAAACATAAAATAAAAACTAAACAACATTATATCCTAAAGTTTACACCCGCATGCTTTCCCGTGCATATCATAACCCCCCCCCTCATATCAGACACCCCCTCACAACCTATCAATACCAAGGGGGGGTCCGATAAGTGGTATTGGGAGGGACACTTGTCACCTCCAAGTTAAATTGGACCCCCCCTCCCAATACCACTTACCACCTTGGGGGGGGGGGGGGTCTGATATACCGCTTACCTCTTCAAAACCACCCTTCCCCAATTTCAAAAAAACGTCATTTTTCCATTTTTGACCAGTTATCTTCCGAAGCCTATTTTGGGCAAATGGAAACGAATTCTAAAAAACCAAGAGAGGTTTTTGTTTATCACAGGATGAAGAACAAAAATTTCTTCCATATTTTTCACAGGTGCCACCATATGGGATAATATAAGCTATATTTCAACCTCATTTTTCGGATTTTCGGTTATTTCTGTTTCAATCCTGATTTTACGGGAGTTGTTTCAATAAGATGGAGACGAAATTGGAGAAACCGAAGGAGGTTTTTGTCCAGAACAGACTCATATATAATAACCTCCTACATTTGTTTCACAGGTGTAACCTATTGGGATAAACAAATGTTTGAGTGTACCCCTATGTTCAACAAATTCGGCCAAATTTTTAGTTCCAGATTTTTGGGGATTTGTTGTTATTTTTGGCCGAGGTGGTTGAATTTGACATATTTTTTATATATTGTAATGAGTCAAATGTGAGGGGTTGTTTATATTTATTCCCAAGTAAGATGTAAGCACCGTAATCTTTCTCAAGAGATCTATTAGTAATAAAAAGGACTTTCATGGGATTCCTGCGTGTTAATTGTTGGTGATGTTTACTCCTCTTTGTTGAATGGTTTTTTTGTCTTCATAATCATTTATGTTTTCTATATCTGATCATTTAAAAGAAGTTATAGTGGCATAATTTATCTTGGTATACTCTATTTCTGGCTTTTAAATATCTAAGTGTTTGTCTTCTGATGTTATGATAAATAAATTCTTAAATGCTTCTTTGTTATAATTGATTATCTCATATTTTATGCTACCCATAATTTTTATGCTAAAGGATCTAACAGTTGCATTATCCTTCCCTGTGAAAACACCTTATAAAATATGTTCTTTGGTCTCAAACTTTATAAAATAGACCCCATAGCCCAATGGATGCGTAAGCAATATTTCATCCATTTTATAAACACACAACACAATCTTATTTATTTAACTAGCCTAATACCTAAAACCTGAAACAAAGTTAAATATTACAGAGAGATCCCTCTCTAAAACTGGAAGGGATAGATCCCAGTTTCAAAGTGGTTGGATAAAGTTACCTCTAATAAATTTCTTCTACCTCCCAACAACCTCTAGGAATTTACAGAGCGTTAACACGGTCATTGATGTATATCGTTAACAAACATGAGACAACCTACAAATAATGAAATTAGGTATCAAGGCATTGAGTACATTCTTACAAATGTGAATAGATGATTCGGTGTCGAACACCTGAAGAATCCATCGATCAGGAGACATTGATGTATTCTCAATTGTCGATGGCGAAAGAACCTGCCACTGATGACTGCAAGCCTCAAGGTACTCATAAGACTCTAGTTCTTGTTTCCAGAATAGATGGGATGAAGTCTATGGAAAGAGACCTGCTGAAAGGAGAGAATTAAGGCATCTCTCATTAGTCAACATGAGGTACAAAGCAGGAGTTTCATGATTTGGTGGAAATCATACGAAGAACATGTCCATGAACCAACGAACCTGTGTGTCTTTCACATGTGCCAAGTGCAAGCGGTACACGAAAAATACCCTATGAATAGCAACCAATAATGAAAACTACTGACAAAGGAAAGGAAACCACCAATAAGGATAATGGCATCCAAGACACCACACGAATCTTAATGTGTGAATATATGTCTTGCCGTCGAACACAAGGGAAACCACCCAGTTAATGATTGATGATGAAATTTCGACTGTTGGGTTCAAGGTTACCTACCAATGATGAAAGTAAGGACAGGGTGCATGATAATAATACAGTATCATGTGATTCTGAGACAAACTGAGGGTATGGCCGACATGAAAAGTCAAGATTTCTGAGGAGTGGCTGACATAGGTTGATAGACTTCCTTTGAACAAGAGCATGAGACATGTGGAGGAATCTAAAAGCATAGACCTAATGATAAAACCATGAGATGCAGGAGGCATCAATGAAATTCTCTATAGGTAATGGAAGAGTAACCATTCGGTACAAAAGACTATGTAACGATCTCATCTTCCTAAGGCCATGCTAATCCCAAAATTAGGATGATGAATGGACTCAAATAACTTTGTGCTCTGTTTAAAGGTGACACGACTACTACCGATACAAGATAATACTCCTTTCACGCCCGTCATTTTTTGTTTTTTCATATACAAATGAATGCTATGATACAGAGGAGGAAACGAATGTCGCGAGTGTTGATACTTAGAGGGGGGTGAATCGGTATCAAGTACAATTTAAAACCTTTTTCAACTTATAATTAAACCATTAAACTATATCCAATGAGAAATGAACAATAGTATAAGAGTTACACCAATACACCACAATACACCATGCACAATATATGAGAAATAATCAATAGTTATTGTTCAAGGGAAGTAATGACTTCCAAAGGTAGCTACAGCCTCCAAATGTAAAGGGAGGGATAAACCCCCAAGAGGAAGATACAATCTTTCAATATCAAGAGATATTTTAACTCTCCATTCTTGCCCCTTCCTTCCACCCAAGAATATATGAGAGATAATAAAACTTTACATTAAATCATCACCATCAACCAATCATCACATAGAACCTGATAATGCTTCCTGAGACTTCTTCAATTTCTGCAATTCTTCAATTCTTGGAGTACTCTAATCCTGTAGATAATATTACTCAATGTATTCTCTGAAACTCCTTTAATTTTCACTCCTTGAATACTCCCCAAAAAGAGGTTATAGAAAGAATGGTAGACTTTATTCAATTCTGGTCTATTCAGGAGAGTGAACTTGCACAGAATGCCCCGCGCTCAATAATTAACATATGATTATGAAACTTGCACCAAAAAAACTAAAGTCCATAATATTTCCAATGAAATTTTTCCCACTTCATTTGTATTCTCTATGAAGAAGTTATGATTTTTTTACCCGGAACACATGTTTATTGACTAGCTTCAGGACTGGTCACAAACCCTATCTTCCACATAGTGTATCTCCATAATTATAGCGAATCAAGAGGTGGAATTTTTACCAGAGGTACCTTGATATGTCTTATCAATACCATAGTTATTTCACCATCTGAATCATTCTAGAAAAAACGTTATAGCAAAAATGGTAAGATGACCTGAAAATAACATACCTTAGAACACATCACCAAAAGATTTCATCCTCCCTTGAAATCCGGCCTTCTTTTCTTCTTATTTCCTCTGAGATTTGACTTGTATCAAATGAATTTATAATGATGTTTATTTATACCATTTATGTCACTTCCTTTTAACATTAGGGCCGACCTGACACTTTCTTATTTTGTAATTATTTTCTTTAATTATCTTCAGGGCCTACATGTACTTCCTTCTTC
>ML777335.1:393527-418707 GCA_009831015.1 Picea engelmannii | reverse complement strand
TTTAACTCTCCATCCTTGCCCCTTCCTTCCACCCAAGAATATATGAGAGATAATAAAACTTTACATTAAATCATCACCATCAACCAATCATCACATAGAACCTGATAATGCTTCCTGAGACTTCTTCAATTTATTCAATTCTTGGAGTGCTTTGATCCTGTAGATAATATTACTCAATGTATTCTCTTAAACTCCTCCAATTTTCACTCCTTGAATCCTCCCCAAAAAGAGGTTATAGAAAAAATGGTAGACTTTATTCAATTCTAGTCTATTCAGGAGAGTGAAATTGCATAGAATGCCCCGCACTCAATAATTAACATCTGATTCTGAAACTCGCACACAAGAAACTAAAGTTTGTACTATTTCCAATGAAATTTGTCCCACTTCATTTGGATTCTTGATGAAGAAGTTATGACTATTTTACCTGGAACACTTGTTTATTGACAAGCTTCAAGACTGGTCACAAACCCTATCTTCCACAGAGTGTATCTCCATAATTATAGAGAATCAAGAGCTGAAATTTTTACCAGAGGTACCTTGATATGTCTTCTCAATACCATAGCAATTTAACCATATGAATCGTTCTAGAAAACAAGTTATAGAAAAAATGGTAAGATGACCTAAAAATAACATACCTTAGAACACATCACCAAAAGACTTCATCCTCCCTTGAAATCCGGCCTTATTTTCTTCTTATTTCCTCTGAAATTTGAATTGTATCAAATGAATTTATAATGATGTTTATTTATACCATTTATGTCACTTCCTTTTAACATTAGGGCCGACCTGACACTTTCTTATTTTGTAATTTTTTTCTTTAATTATCTTCAGGGCCTACATGTACTTCCTTCTTCAATTCACTTTGTCATCTTCAAAAATTCATTTATCCTCAACCATGAGGATCCACGTGACGTGCCACATACCACCGGAAACAACATGATGTATACTATCCATTCATTGGTGTTGTATATTCATGTGCATTGTCCTTCATTTCCAAATACCTTTATCAATCTTGCGGTCCAAAACCCATGACTAGGGTTGACATCAATGACAACAACCAATCTTCCAAAAACAAGTAAGAAAAACTAGTTCCAGCAGTGGAACATACCTATGCTCAATGCAGGGAAGTGCATGCGGAATATGGACACTCGGGAGAATGTTCCCTCCTGGGTATAGGGTGTCAAATTGCGAAGGATATAAACAAGGATCTGCTTGGTTGAGGATGCAAAACTGTTGAGGAAAACAGTTTATAACACAAAGCAAGAACCGGATATAGGCTCAATACTGCAAGCAAGGGCATGATATGCAATCACAACTTAACGCCAAAAAATGTCCTTTTTATGTCTTTTAGTCTACTTGGAGTGAAAAAAGGATAAACTTGTGCCAAATAAACGTCTTTTAAAAACCAATTTCACGAGTGTGAAAGAGACAAGTTCATTCAACAATATTTTCACTTTTTGATAACGAGTCGGAAAAGAGTTTAACTAAGACTCACAACCTTTCAAATCCAATTTAATGAGTGTGAAAGGGAAAAATAACTTGGCAATATTTTTTCTTTTTAGACGAGTCGTAAAAGAGCTTAAATTAAACTCGTTTGGGAGATTCTAGTTGGAAAGTTACGGTCGAGGGCAAGGCTCCCATGCAGATATTCTGTGGAATATTAGTATCTTACGAATAGATGACATAAGCTTGGGAAAACCCAAATCTCTCCAAGTCGGGGAGGATAAATCACTAACGAAGTATATATATTCTGTGATGGATCGGATAGTATCTCTTACTGGAAAAGACATAGGCAGGGGCATTGGATACGCCACAGGGCCATTCCAATCAAAAGTGATTTCCTCAAAACCCGAAAGAAGAGGACTAGGTGAAAGAAAAACTCTCTCTCGTTCAGAAGGTGCAGGATCGGGAATGTTGATGACATAATTAAATGATGCATCACCCTTCGCAAAGAGAGAAGGATTGACTAGAAATGGTATTGGTACAACCACTTCTTCAACTCTGGGTTGAAGAGGATGCACGGTAATAGGGATAGGGGACCCATCACCCTCAACCATGGGGGTGAGGTCAGGAGAGGAATGCGGTGGCCTTACCGCCGTGTCAATCAAAGGAGAAACATGATGTGGGGATTCAAAGGGCCCTTAGGTGAGCCCCATGCTTCTGTTATCTCAGCAGTATCATTGAGAAACCTAGGCATCCTGAAAAGGAACTTAGGTTTACTTCTGAGACAGCTAGGTTTCTTAATGCCCCTAGTGGTGTTTACAATGGTTGGTGACATACTCTCAACACGACAGGTAGATGTGGGAGATTCATCTTCTACATGATGTAAAGAGGTTGGATATGTGATATCGATATGACTCGTGGTGATTAGAGTGGTGCCCCCACATGACTAGTAGCATTTGGGTGCGAATTTTCAATAGGACTTGTAGAAGTTGTTGACCCATATCCAACATGACTAGCAGAGGTTGGTGATGGAGGTCCAGTATGACTTATAGTGACTGGACTAGCAGTCGGCTATGGCATTTGATATGAAGGTCCAAGGAAAGATTGAATTTGAAACATTGCAGGCCATGAAGGGTCTTAGTTTACCCCCTGTCCCTGTCTGGAAAGGTAGTATCCTCCATTTAATTGATTCAGAAAAGTTTGAACATGCATCATCACTGAAGTCTGCGAAGAGACAGAAGTATGATAAGGACTATTTGAGTGAGGATATATGTTTCCGCCTTGTGAAGGGGTTCCGTGAAGAGGGTATCCTAAGCCGTAAAACTGATTCTCCCTGTATGAAACACCTGAGGATACATGAGGACTCATCATGGGAAAAGTGTTCATAGAAAATGACATGGAGGATGAAGGATGCATGGATGGGGTGTAATAAGTAGAGTAAGAACCCATCTGAGTATTTTCTCCTGAAAGAGCGTAACTAGGACTGGATCCGTAAGAGGGGAGGGTCCAACCTCCCGTCATAAAATCTCATTGAGGGACATGACTCATATCAAATGAGGACATAGGCATTGGGGCCATGGTGCCCCTGGCTCCAATGCTAGGATTCATATAAGTGGACTAGGGAGAGTATTTCAAAGGTGAATTCATATCAACAGGAGAATGACTAGAGACCCAAGGCATTGACTGGGTACCATAGTTTTGCATACCATTATGAAAAATGGAAGGAGTCGTCCCCATGACAGGGGTAGGTAGCGATGAACGAAGGAGTCAAAGGAACTCAATTATCCATGATAAAGAGAACTCAGTATAAACTCTTAAGGCCAACTAGTAATCAAAGAGCACACCAAAAGTCAAATAGCTAATATGCATGCAAATGGGGTAAAGTGGTTGAGTGGCCTCCCTCCCTAAAGAAGGTATGCCTCACCCAAGAGGGGCCTAAGACTCCCTGCTAAATAATAGAGGTAACAGAATCATTTATAAGGGTCGTTGTGGGCTTAAAAACCAGTCAGTCAGATCCTTCTGGAGAGGTAATCCTCCATAAAGGTTGTGTGTTTTCCGACCCTTATCTGACCCAGGGTACTTGCATAATAACCCCTTCAAGTAACCTATGAGACACCTAATTAAAGAAACTAATAAACCATTGTATAATCGATGCGCAAGCAAGCATTCATAAGTCAGGTCCACCATATGGGCAGGGTAGCAAAGCCTGAAACCTTGAAAGCACCAGCTCTCACGGAGGTAAGGGCACTAACAAGATCCCCAGATATGAATAGATCCCCAGAAATATCTCTGACACTATAGATCCCCAGAAATATCCCTTCAACCAACTTCGCATGACCTCATGATTAACTCTGGTGTGAGAAGAGCCTCCTGATCTTACCAATTATACAATGTATTTCTCCACTCCCTGACTGAGATACATATGTTGATTTAATTGCCTTGGAGAATTTTACTCACAAAATCCTATTCCAAGTCACTAAATCCTAGGCTAGTTTGTGCACCCTAGAAAAATAAAACCGTTACTAATCAATTTTAAATTATAGCATTGATTTTAATGGTCGTGATTAATCAAAATGGTATGGTAGTGAAACTCATGGTCTTATGGCTCTGCAAGAGAAGTAAATATGAAAATAATGCAAAGTCCTAACTTTAACTTTCAATGATTGATATGCTTCTAAAAACGATGAAATTTTCAAATTCAACTCTGCAATTCATAAGTAAAAATGAAATCTTTCACTATATGCACTAAGATAATGATAAAAACTCAAAAGACAAAAATGCCAAGCAATGCAAAATGCCTATTTTTTTGTATTTTCAATATATCAAAACTGACAATGCATGGACTGAAAAGTAACTTGATATATATCCATACTGTGTATAAAAAAGAGATAACTCAAGCAGGATACCAAGCAACAAAACACCCAGCCCAATGTACAAGGACAATAAAAATGAAAAGATGAAGAGAAAGACTTCGCCCAGAAATTCAACCAAAAGAGGGTTTCCTGTCATCCCACAAGCACTTAATAGGCACTACAAAGACCCAAGAAGGCTCAGCAAGCATCAAATCCCACCCAACAAACACCAGACTAGGAAAAAAAAGAAAGGCAAACTTATGTACGCAACTATTCAGGAAAACAGAGCATATATATGTAGCTCGCAGTGAGACATCCTACGTGTATACGCAACTATCAAGGCAAAAGGCATGTATATTCTTTAAAACAAGGCTAGGCAAGGGAGAAAGGTTGAAAACTTAGACCCATAGTGAACAGGAGCTGTCAAGCAATTATGCAACAAGAACCACAATAGAAATGAGAGAAATCCAAGGATAAAAGTACTTCAAACCCTAAGAAAGAAGATCCATCCCCATTATGGTCGCCAGTTCTGTTACGAGGAAAATATCTCTATGGCTAGGGTGAACCATAACAGATGGAAATGACTGCAGAAATAAACTCTATACCAACAATATTCTATATAAACCAATGTGCAAGGGAGATAAGAAAGAGGCCTACCTCATCCAGATGTTCAATGATGTCAACCATTGAGCACTTTGACTCAAAGCTATATATACCTGCAACAAGTTCTCAACAAATAAGAAAAAACAAGCATATGGTGGAAATATAAAAGGTTAGCACATTAAATGGTATAATCCATGTTGGCCCTGACCACGTTTTGAGGAACACTTGGTCATATTTGATCGTTTTTGGGACTTCAATAGCTTGTCAAAGATGGAGCGCAACGCGAAGCAGAAATCGTGGAAGCTAGACCCCTTTTTGGGTCCTTTTTGGGTTTTGGGGGATAATTTAATGGCAAAGGGATGTCGGCCCATGGGTTTAGCCATGCTTAGGCCCATTGTTGTATGTATAAATAGATGTATAGGCGAAGTAAGTGAAAAGGGAAGGGGGGGAGAAGAGTAGTAGAGTGAGATCTATGTGATCGAAGAGTTGTGAGTTGTTCGAAGTGCTGGTAATGATTGTAAATGCTTTGTCCATACTGTAAGAGACTAAGTGCAGGATATTGTAGAAGGATCTATACTTTTAGTGCAAGGAAGAAGGATCTAGCGAGCTACGCAGATCTTATGTCCTATGCGAAGAGGGATTTGGATGACTCTATGTTGTAACCTGATTAACTGAAGCTAATAAAGAAGAATACTTTGTGGACATAGACCCAGGGTGGGGGTGAACCATGGTAAATCTATGTGTTGTTCTCTGTGCCTTGACCTAATGTGTTTGTCTCTTCCCTTGCTAAGTGTTTTGATGTGTTTAGATAGATCTATTTATGCTTTGTTCTTCTGAGATATGAATGAATGTTAGATCTGGTATGTAAGATGCTTAGTGCTTGACTGTCGAATCTAATCTATCTTGTTGTGGATAAGTGTTGAATTATATTAGATCTAAGTGCATATTTCAATGCTCTGTGCTATCTACAAAGTATCATAAGGGTTGAATATTGATGAATAATCTATGCTAGGTGATTGTTAAGTGTTATAATCACATATCCGTGTCCCAGCTAAGGTTGTAGACACCTGAGTCTTGCAACCGCGCCTACCTCTACCTCCGGTGAAAATTCATCTGCTTCACAAGTGTTTCTGAAATGGCTGGTAGTTAAGGTTTTGTTGGTGTGTTGTTATAACGTTGAACCCTGGGACTTCCCCTGTGCCAACAAATGGTTTTGTTGCCGGTACCTGAAACTGTGATTGTTGGGAACTGATAATAAGAAGCTTTGTGCAAAGATTCGTTCTAAAATTGTGAAAGCTATGTGTGTGGATCTATGCCCTAGTGCGAAGTGATCCACTTGATCTGAAAAGCTCTATGTTGAAGAAGGAAGGACAAATATGAAGGAAAGAAGTCAAATCTGCAAGAAAAGAGGTTGATATTGAAGAAAAGAAGTAAGATCTGTAAGCTTTGTGCTCTGATAAAGGTAAGAATAGTTAAAATTTCTTAGATCTGGAAGCTTTGTGCCCTGTAGAAGTAAAAGAAGTGAAAACTTTTGTTTCTAAAGTATGGATTTAGGTATGCTTGATAGATTTTGTCCTATCTTGAAAACTAGGGCATTGTTAGATGAAATAATGTTTGATATGAATAGATCTGATAAGAATAATGAGCAATATGTTATACCTATTCATAGAAATAATTTTTGGACTAATTAATGGATGCAGGATCCTAGAAAGAAATTTTTGCAGGCTAGCCATTATGACCCTAGCAAGCAGTACAAGAAAAGTTGGGGATCATTGAAGAGAAAGAGAGGATTAACTCTTTGTTGCAGTTGCAAAAGACCAGGACATATTGCTAAGGAATGCCCTGGGAGAAACCCTGGTTGCTTCTGTTGTAAGGCTATCGGCCATGAAGTATTGGATTGCCCTAGAATGATTGCTAGACTTGAAAAATTGAATATGGAGCAAGAAAACTCTGAAGGGGATCAAGAGACTAAGATTATAGAAGAAACCCAGAAAGAATTAGAGATTATGTTACTAAAAATGAAAGAAACCCTGGATGAACATAAAGATGTCAGTTTGTCAGAGATCTTCAAAGAAAAGGAGAAAATCGAAGTAAGAATAGGAGATTTCGACATTGACTGTGCTCTGGATGAGGGAACACAGATGAACATTATGACATAAAGTGCTTGGGAAACCCTAGGAAGGCCTGCTATGGTTTCTTCACTAGGAAAAATAGGATTGTTTAAAGGAAAAATGGTAACCCCATGTGGCAGGATTACCCAGATAGCTATGAGTACCCATGGAGCTTTGACAAAGGAAGAATTCAAAGTTATTAAATTTATTAGGTACCATGCCCCATTTCCATCTTTGTTAAGCAAGATCTGAATTGAAAAAGACCAGATCTAGAGAAAAGAAGAAAAGGAATCCCTAGAAGAGAAGAAGCAAGAACTCGTGGAATTTATGACTAGAAGGATTGCCTACTTGATGGAAGAAAAAGAGAACATATCTAAGCTATTGAACACCGGGGACTTGGATGTCGAAGCTATAAGAGCATTAGAGGAACCACATAATACCAAAATACCCAATCCATATGATGGACTATTACCCTTGGATCTGAAGAAATAATCTCAGCATCGCGAAGTGACTATGTCAAGAGAAGATAAGAATCAGAATGGAAAAAGGATGACCGAGATGAAGCTCACTGGGAAGAAGGCTAGGAAGCTAAGTAAGAAGAGAGCCAAGATCCAAAAGTTATAGAATAATCTAGAGGAAACTTCACAGAAAGAAAAATCACAAGAATTGAGCTTCGTCGGGATATTAGAACAACGACATATGGCACTTCGTCGTTGTGAAGCAATATAGTCGTTGGACCGATATACCCGTTCGACTTCCTCCCTAAATGGATAGAAAAGCATTAAAGGATCACCACTAGACTATTGGACCATGCCATAATGGATGGATCAATGTTCATGGAAGATTCATACCCGTTGCAAGCAAACTGTTGATGAATTTCCTATTTAGCTCGTCGCTCCATGCTCGAAGAACACTTTTGCCAACTGAAAAGTCAAAGCCCGAAAAACTAGTGATTGTCTATAGTGATCATTGCAAGCAGATTGTTCATCCTAGTGCAGTATTTTGAGATCATCGTGACCCCAATTATCTTTCCCAAGTGCGTATGTCCGATGAGCTCACTGCACTTAAGGAATCCGTCACAAAGGTCCTTCTTGATTTAATGATTGAGAGAGTCATGTCGGAAAGAAGAATGTCCACCGGAGTCCAAGCATCATCGACAAGAGGAGTGCAAGACTCCCTGTCGACTTCTCAAGAAGGAACATCTCGAGCCGATGCAGAGAGAAGAACTAAGCATAAGGATGACATAGCCAACGCGAAGTTAGTGTCATACATCCTACCATCTTACATACCCCCTCTGAGCAGTGAGATTAATAGGGACAATGTCCCTAGAGACTTTGAATACACCCTAGTCACTGCATATCTACCGAAAGGAGTACGCACCTACCACATAGATCAAGACAAGGTTACAACGTTGAAGTTTTGCGACTTAAACCTGGGGGACCGTAAATTTTACAGAATGCTCACTCCGTATAAGTACTTGATGAGAAATAAGGGAAAGAATTTGAAGCTCATCCCTCAGCAATGGACGATGAGCCTCGCGTAGTCTACTTTTCTCAACGTTATGAAAATACCGCACTTCGGCAGACACCAGGAGGTTAATTCTTGTGTAAAATTTTTGCTAGCAAGTTACCACGGAGGATACCTATGGTTAGACCATTGCATAATTGTTGATCTGGTGTTGATCAATAGGATCATTGGGCTTAGCTTGCAGGGCCCTGGTCCCCATGAGTACTATCCTAGAAAGACCGCAGATTGTGCTCTTGTGCAGAGGATCAAAGAAGCCTATGGCGATGTTGAGAAAGGAATGAGAGGCTACAAGGTAGATTTTATTGAAAGTGGCACAGTGTGCCTCACATGCCAACTGATCGTAGGGAATTTGGTACGCAAGAATCGACCAACACAAGTATCTGGATTTCTAGTTGACCTCGCAGGAAAGTGCGCAGAGGGACTACAGATGAATTGGGCGAAGTACTTGGTGAATCAACAGGAGATTGACTGCAGAGAAGCCCAAGATCAGGGGAATGAATTCCATTTTAGATGGCTCCTAATACTGATCACTTTTGTTGCATGGGAGCTACCAGAAGGCACAACCTTCCTGGACCTTGACCCCTTTGAGCCACTAGCTGCGAAGTTCAGTACATTATGGTACTCAAACAACATGAGAAAGCAATGGAAATCGAATGTTATTTTCCACACGTACTATGACCAATTGAAAGCAACCATAAGGAGTGAACTTTGCATAACCCTGAACACTTTATAGAGATTCTGACCTCTGATAAAGTTTAGCGCAAACCCCCACTTTATATACCTAACCCCATGCATTGATGAGCACCGGGAATAGCTTCAGTCCTATTATAACATGACAGAAGAAGACCTAGAAGAGATCACCAAGGAATGGTCGGTGGACCTCCTTGTTTTAGAAGAACCCAAAAAAATGTTCGACATCGACAGCCCCAAAACTGCGCAAGATACACCTAGGCCCAGTAAGACAAATAAAGAAAAGACGATGAAGAAGACTGAAGAAGTCCAGGATGTTGACAACCTATCTATAAGGACGATTTCCATTACACCAAATGAAGAAGGTGATGATGAAGATGGTACAGAAACTGAACAATAGAAAGTCGAAGTACCACCACCTAGGGATGAAGAAGACTCATCGAAGAAAAGGAAGGTCTCACCTCTGAAATATTCCTCCAAAAAGAAACCAAGAACCCCTTGTAACCAATATGCGAACTGCCCTCACGTTGGATGAATTTGATTTCATTGTTGCATTGGTCAATGATGATTCAAAGGAAATCATAGAGAAGCAGGAGGTGAAGTAGGAACAAATGTATAGACAAATCGAGATCGCACTCCAAGGAGTACAGCAAGCACTCCAGTCTAGCTGAGCAATATCTACTGCACCTCTGCCAGAAGGAACAACAGAAGTGAGAGATGAACCAGTTCATCTCCACAAGATTGTTGATACAGTTGAAGTACGCCTTCGACATGCTCAGGAAGAAAAAGTGCAGGCCACCCAAGCCCTAAAGAAAGAACAGGAGGAAATTATTGAAAAATGCCAAGCTGTGCAACAAGAGAAGAATGCTCTACAAGCAAAATTTGAAGAAGAAAGAGATAATATCCAAAAAGAGAAAGAGTAGTTTCTCGCAAAGCAGATAGGAATTGAAGAAGTAGTCAACAGAGCATTTCTCTCTGTGACTAGCTTAGAGCAGAAGGTCGAAGAGCCCATAGAGCACCAAGTGATGAAGTTGGCTGAAGTTATTCAGCACCTTCAACAAAGGGTCATGGAATTAGAGCTTCAAACAATACCAAAGACTCCACAAGAAGTGCACGACTAGTGAGAATTGAATGCTTAGAGCACAGTCGAGAGGATAAAAACACTTGTTGCAGAATGTAAACAACTAAGTAGTAGAAGAGCGCAAATATATGAACAACTATATGAAGACCTAGAGTTGAAGAAACCGGAGTCCCAACTCCAGGAAGAAAAGCAGCACGCAGATACAGTACAGGCGCAGCTCAAGCTCCTATCACCCATTGAGAGGATGAAGAGATCCCAGGAACAACGTACTTCCCAACAACTCATTCTTACCATGCAGAAAAGAGTGATGGAAGTCACCTAGAAACTCCAGCCGAGCCAAGAGGTGATCGACCTACTGTTTGAAGAAATTGAAGGCCAAGGAGCACTACTGGAAC
Source organism: Picea engelmannii (assembly GCA_009831015.1). NCBI lineage: Eukaryota > Viridiplantae > Streptophyta > Pinopsida > Pinales > Pinaceae > Picea > Picea engelmannii. The sequence goes on along the minus strand of ML777335.1, from coordinate 408,005 downwards.
AAGTAGTTGTTACAGTCGAGAAGCAACTGGAAGGACCTATCAGCGAAGTGGTTGTTTAGGAATTCGATGAGAAAGAAGTAGTAGCATAGAGACAAGTCGAAGTAGCTCGAGCCAATCTCGAGACCTTTGAGGCAAAGTTAACCAGACCTAAGTGACTCGGGATGAGTCATAGGTGAGTGTTGGGGGCCTGATGGCCCTGACCAAGTTTTGAGAAACACTTGGTCATTTTTTACCATTTTTGGGACTTCGAAATCTTGTCAAAGATGGAGCGCAACACGAAGTGGAAATCGTGGAAGCTAGACCCCTTTTTGGGTCCTTTTTGGGTTTTGGGGGATAATGTAATGGGAAAGGGATGTCGGCTCGTGGTTTTACCCACGCTTAGGCCCACTGTTGTATGTATAAATATATGTATAGGTGAAGTAAGTGAAAAGGGAAGGGGGGGAGAAGAGTAGTAGAGTGTGATCTATGTGATCGAAGAGTTGCGAGTTGTGCTAAGTGTTGGTAATGATTGTAAAAGATTTGTGGATACTGTAAGAGACTAAGTGCAGGATATTGTAGAAGGCTCTGTGCTTTTAGCGCAAGGAAGAAGGATCTAGCTAGCTGCACAGATCTTTTGTCCTATGCAAAGAGGGATTTGGATGGATATGTGCTATAACCTGATTAACTGGAGCTAATAAAGAAGAATACTTTGTGGGTGTAGCCCCAGGGTGGGGGAGAACCACGATAAATCTGTGTGTTGTGCTCTGTGCCTCAACCTGATGTGTGTGTCTCTTCCTTTGGTAACTGCTTTGATGTATTTAGATAGATCTATTTATACTTCGTGCTTCTGAGATATGAATGAATGTTAGATCTAGTATGTAAGATTCTTAGTGCTTGATCTGCCAAATCTAATATATCTTTTTGTGGCTAAGTGCTAAATTATCTTAGATTTAAGTGCATACTATGATGTTTTGTGCTATCTGTGAAGTATCATAAGGGTTGAATATTGATGAATAATCTATGCTAGGTGATTGCTAAGTATTACAATCACAGATCTGTGGCCCAGCTAAGGTTGCAGACACCTGAGTCTTGCAACCACCCCTGCCTCTACCTTAGTTGAAATTCATCTTCTTCGCAGGTGCTGCCAAAAGGGCCTATAGTTATGGTTTTTTTGGCGTGTTGTTGTAGCGTTGAACCCTAGGTCTTCCCCTGTGCAAAAAATCCATCAATATACATAAAAAATACGCACATGGATAATAATTCATATATTTTCAAGACATCAATTGGATGGGAAGAGAATATTTCTATTAATAAATGATCAACAAAAGTGAAAATATTACAGGCTTCTGTGTCGCCACGGTTTGGAACCAAGAAACTAAGTTTCTTCCAGCTGGGCCTCCACCACTTAAATCCTCCACCAAAGGAAATCTCATAAAAGGGAGACAATGAGGTTCTCGATCAACAAGGGAAGAGCTTGGGGGTCTGAACACTATGTTCAGACTTAAAGGACAAAGGGATGCAAACTCAATATGAAGTAAATAATTTCTCCAGAGTAACTTTGCTCTCAAAGTTGAATTATTTCTATTTTTCCATATCTCGGGATTGGCCTCTTTATAGCCTTCAAAATGCAACTGAAGGGTCGAGTCGGAACATTTATAGTATATGGAAGGCCAAGGATCATATATCTCATGTCATGACATGGAAAACTAACATTTAATTTTCATTTTATGGCACAAATCCTGATGTACTCAGGCTGTAGTGGAAAAAATTGTATTTTTGTCTCTAGATTCTAGTTACAGGGAAGACAAGTATGCATAGGGAAATGGAATAAGGCCCTCTCTACAGGATTGCATAGGGTGAGGCAAATCTTTCTCTAACATTGTCATTCTCCCGACAATATAAAGTGGCAATTGCATCAAACGCATCGTTGGAGTTTGACCCAAATGTAATGGTGAGGAGTCTAGGAATTCAAAACTCCTGGGGTTTGGGGTGTAGTATTTTAGATAAGATGAAAGGACCGAATACCAGAGCCACATGGCCATTGACCAATGAGTCTTGCATAACTTTGGAAGGGAATAACTTCCAATCCAGAGCTTGGATTTGAGAAAAATCTCTTGATGAGCAAAAGATGATGGAGACCTCGAGAAGAGGATTCAAGATTATGGAGGAAATAAAAATTTTGATGCCCCATCCCTAAAAAGGTATTTAATGGGTTGGGTGTATTACAAATTGGTATCAGAGTATGGAAACAACACTTGGCCTGCTTGGGCTCACGAAAGAGTCAAGTGATTTTCTTTCTTGGAAAACTTTAAGGGACATGGCATACTACCCTACCCTATCTAGCAAAGCATGATTCAGGCCTGGATGGGCTAGAGAATAGTCATAAGACTAGTTTACCAAGGATAAAATGATCTTGTTGAGAGTATCACTGTTGTATGGAAATTATCTGTATAATTTCATCGAGGAGAAGGATATAGATTAAAATTCAGTTGGGATTTTACTCACCAAGATTTAATCATGCTAGTATGTGGCAGAGGAAGCCTATCATTTCTTTTGGGAAATGATAGTCATTCCTACAGGAGTGGGATTATGCTAATGGGCACTAATAGAAAGACTTGGATGTGAATGGATTGAAAGGATCCATAGCAGTAATAATTGTTTCTTTAATGAAGGATTAAACCTTTTATATGTGTATGATCCCTCAAGATCAGAGGATTGATGGAAGTGGTAAGGTCAATTTACTTGACCTATAATGAATGAAAAAAAAAAATTAGAATAACCCAATAAGAAAGTAAAAAGGAACCCTAAAGATTGAGGACAACCTTCATGAAGGTAGAAGTGAAGTGACAAGAGAAAGTTCAAAATATCATGGTTGTGCTAGGGGAGTGTGTATCCCTATTAACTTAAGGATGTGTCTATGCAAGAGGAATGAGTTTGGTGACCATTCTCTAAAAAGGGAGAGCATGTGCAACTCTCGATTTTTGAAGGGAACTGAGAAATGAATTTTGTTTCTAGGTACAGGAATTGCTAGGTCATGTTTTTCTAATCAAGCTAATAAATAGAGTTGTAGAAATATGGATTGATTGAGTGAGAAATCACAATAGCCTCCCTTGCTTGGTGGATAGGAAACTGATTTTCCATAATTCTTGTGCTAGTAGGAGAGTGACCTCCACCCCCGGATGTTGCAGAACAAAATAAATAGCTCTAGGTGTAATGGTTAAGGTTGATCTACATTTGCAGCCTATCTTCTATTTTTAATGAGAGTAGATAGAAACAACTAGAACCTCTACAAAAATTTAAAAAGAAAGAGATGGACCCTATGCCCAATATTGATTATGATCTAAAGATACTCTGAAATTTTGTATTAAAATACTTAGTAAGTAACATACTTAGAAATTGTATTTGGGATTTAAGGAAAAAATCCAAATCTTATTAGACATTAAAATTTATTATAAATGAGGTAAAATGGTTAATTAAATGTTGATCCTGAATGTGGTAAAGGAAGTGTCGGGACATGTTGTCCCTTGACCAAGTTTTGGGAGATTCTTGGTCATGTTGACCTATTTTGGGACTTCGACAGCCTGTTGAAGGAGGAGCAGAAGACGAAGCGGAGATCACGGGATCTCGACCCCTTTTTGGGTCCTTTTTGGGATGTGCAAATATGTAACAGGAATGGGATATCGGCCCATGGGTTTAACCATGTTTAGGCCTATTTTGTATATATGAATAGATTCTTAGGCTATATATAAGTAGTGGTGCATCTTTGTGACGTGAATGTATGTTAAGTGCAAATAGAGTCTGTAAGTGCTTTGTGCATGATTGTAAGAGACTTACAGAGCTAAGTGCAGGCCCTTGTAGTAGATTGTGGAAGGCTTAGTGTTGTTATGCAAGGAAGAAGGATATAGCGAGCTACATAGATATTTTGTCCTGTGCGGAGTAAGGGTTTTGAGGCTCTGTGCTTGTAAACGATTGACTGAAGACAATAAAGGAGAAGAGTTGATGGACGTATCCCCAGGGTAGGGGTGAACCAAGTAAACACTGTGTTATGTTTATTTGTGCTTTGTCTTGATGTGTTCACATGGTATTTTCTAAGTGCTTAAATACATTACATTAGTGTGAATGGTGCGAAGCTCTGTTTTATCAGCGAAGTGGATATTGATTTCATATTGAGGAAATGATGGTGCTAAGTGATTTATTAAGTATTATAATCACAGATCTATGTCCTAGCTAAGGTTACAGACACATGAGTCTTGCAACCACCCCTTCCTCTACCTCAAGTGAGACTTCATCTACTTCGCAAGTGTTGTCGAAAGGGTCGGTAGTTAGGGATTTGTTGGTGCGATGTTGTAGCATTGAACCCTGGGTTTTCCCCTGTTGTAACATACCCACTACCTAAAATCAAACTATTTCGTTGATTTCTCAACAATGAGAATCCCCAAAGCTGGCAACAGCGAAATGCCAATCCTGATCCACAGGTCTTTATTTCCCTATCACGGCCTCTTCTTCACGCGTCGGTGACATTTCCCCAATGATAGTTTCAGGTTTCGGGGTTTCGTGATCCCCAATGACAAAAGTTCCTGTCCTCTCGAACTCCTAATCTCCGATGAGAAATTTCACCGATACGTGCCCTTTACGTGTTATCCCTCCTGGATATGCTCTGGTCCATGTGACCGCTAATTCATAAGACCACAGCCTTATCCTTCTTTCGAGGTTTTGGACTGCAAAATCCCAGTGTGCTCCAACTCCCGTTAGCCCTCCAGGCTAAGCTCATGGTCCACATGACCTTCCCCCTATATGACTGCAGCCATACCTCATCATCAGGTTTTCGGACTTTTCAATGTCGAAATACACTCGTCCTCAAGATTCGCAATCCCTCGAATCCCGACGTGCTCTTTATGCACTAGCTCTCCTCGCTAGGCTCTTGGCCCATATGACTGTTATTCCCGTGACCACAGTCTTACCTCTCGTCGGGGTTTCGAGCTTTTAAATGTTGTAATGCATTGGCCCACGGAATTCCCAATCCTCTGAATCCCGATACGCTCCAACTTTCGTTATCCCTCTGGGCTAGACCTTTGGCCCACGTGACCACTATTTCACAAGACCGTAGCCTTGTCTCCTGTCGGGGTTTCGAACATCACAATGTCGAAATGCCTAAACATTTTGTCCTAAAAATTCTTGATATCCCGATGATCGAAATGTTGATAGACGACTTCCTGTCGGGACTTTCCCCAATGGCTCCGATTGTTTCTGTGCGTCCTCCTCTGATGGATGGTCCTTATCACCTCTCACTATTTCGAGACTTCTGATGCTTCGGAAGTCTTGTCCTCAAGACTCGCGAAATGCCGAACCCTAATGCACCTATTGAATTCTCTATCGGGACTTCCCCGATGGTCTGGATCTCTGCCACGTGTCCCGGCTGATGGACGGCCTTGATCCAATCTCGTGATTTTAGAGTTTTTTTATACCCCGATGACAAAAATTCTCTGTCAACTCAAAACCTCGGTAGCCGATATACCAACGGGCTCTCGATTTCCTCCACGTGTCTGCACAAATGGACGGTCCAGATCATTTCGCTGTTTCGGGACTTGAAATGCCCGAACGTTCTCGACCTCGAGAACTTCGATATCCTGAGTATCGATATCCCGCGTACCGATTTCCCGAGTACCGATATCCTGATGTGTCAACCTTCTCGTCAGGATTTTACCTCTATTGTTCACGAAGGTTTAACCCTCGTGCATCTCTTAACAGATCCAACGGCTGTCGAGTTTTTCTAGCCACGATCTAACGGCTCAAATCTGTCCCACCTCGCGCATTCTTCCACTACTTCGTAGATGTGGAAAGATCAACGGTCCAAATTTTCTCATGGACCTTGGGGGGGGGGGGCGTCTACGATCCCGATTTCATCCCTATTCAAGAAGATAGAGAGAAAAAGGGGCAAGGTATGTAACGCCCCTGTTAATTTCGTCAATCTGACGATCGTGAATTACCATGGGTCTTCCAACAGGATCTCATCCGTCAATTCGTTACTTATCCCTACACTGCTACTTCGGAATTTTAAGAGGATCATTCCTCCTCGTACAGGGTTATTAAGACTTTCCCATTCAAGTCCTTTTTCCAGGTTCTTGGCAGACCTTCCCAAGGAGGGAATCTCTATGAAGAGATCTATTTCGGGGCATCCCTAGAGACAGGTAAGGGGAAACAACTTCCCGAGAACGGGCTGAAAGTGTGACTTGGTTCAACTTATGCGTAATTAAATTCATTTATCAATCATAAGCCAATTCATTCATTTTCTGTCATAAGCATATATCTACCCTTTCTTATCAAAACACTGCACAGACATTCTTTACTGCAATCGTTCACAATTTCACAGTTTATGAGCATATACGTCAACATATGAATTTCAAGATGAAATATGTAAAACACTTATCAGAAATAACACCAGGAGTGAGTGCAACTACTGAGAGAGGTGCTCGTTTCCACCCAACCGTAGGCGTAGCGACTCCCAACGGATTTACCACTAGCCACCCCCAAGTTGAGACCACGATGTTGTGAGACTGCGTCTCTCTGTCTTCCAGTGACCAAGAGCGAAGGTTGCAATCCTTCCTCTCTGCTATCACTCACTTTGCGTAATTCCAGATTTCCCCTCGCATCTTCCCTCCTCCATTTCTTCTTCCCCACACCTTATCCTCTTGCGAGGTTGTGTGTGGCGTGATTACCCTCGCGTTGATCAGGCCTGACGGCTCTACCAATAGGTGATTCACCTCCCCATCCCTCATTAATCCATCAACCTGCCAGCCTGCAAGGCATTAAATTCAGGGCCAGCGAGCCGCTTTTGGTTCTATGAGCCAGTGGAGTCCAAATACTGTATTAATTCTCGATGGAAGTTAACGCCACCTTTCTAGGTGCCCTCCACCACCATCGTGATCTCTTTTTTTGCACATCCCCTCTCAGTAGTCCTGCAATAAATTCAAAATGTTATTCACATTCATTGACCTCTTCATCAAGGTCCATTTACATCACATATTCACATTTATGAGTTTTCCATAGTTCCTGGCTAGTGCAGTTATATTTATAAGCTGGGGGAAATAGGGTGTTACAATCCCCTCCCCCTTAAAAAGGAACATCATCCTCAATGTTTTTATCTACTAACATGAATTGCATGTACAGAAGTAAACAAAATCAGATATGCCTATTTCATGGCATCCTCCATTTCCCATGTAGCCTCATCTGGGCCAAAATGTTTCCACTGCACCTTGACCTGTGCAATGGTTTTGTTCCGGAGAGGGATTTCCTTTATGTCCAGTATGCATTGGGGTTCTGGTAGAAATTCTCCCTCCGGTTCCACCTGGATCACAAACAAGTCAATTATATGATTAGCATCATGTACATATTTCTTCAATAATGAAACATGGAAAACATTATGTGATTTTACTGTGGGAGGAAGTGCTAGCCGATAGGCTACAGGTCCAAATCTATGTAGAACCTCAAAGGGTCCACAATACCGAGGTGCCAATTTGGCACAAGCTCCCATTTTGAGGGAACTCCTTCTGGGATTAATTCTGAGATATACATGGTCTCCCATTTTGAACTCTCTTGGAGTTCTCTTTTGATCAGCATAACTTTTCTGTCAGTTATGAGCGACCTTCAGATTTTGTTTTATCTGAGTCACTTGTTGTTCCATTTCTTTCAACATATCAGGTCCAATAGAAATCCTGTTTACAGGGTTACTCCAGCTGAATAGAGTATTACACGGCCTACCATAGAGGACTTCGAAGGGACTCATCTTTAAGGATGCTTGGTAGTCGTTGTCGTAGGCGAATTCTACCAATGGCAGGTAGTCTTCCCATTTCCCGGGTTGATGCATTACATGCATCCTTAACATATCTTCTAATATTTGATTTACTCTTTTTGTCTGTCCGTTGGTTTGAGGGTGATAGGCGGTGCTAAACAACAATTCAGTCTCTAACCCCGCCATCAGTTATTTCCAAAAATTGGAAGTAAATTTTGTGTCTCTGTCAGATATTATCTCCCTCGGCATACCGTGCAGTCGGAATACCTCTTTCATGAATATATGGGTGATATCTATCGCCTTACAGGTTGATTTGACGGGGATGAAATGAGCAGACTTGCTCAGTTTATCCACCACTACCATAATGGCATCATTATGTTTGGTTGAAGTTGGAAATCCAGTGATAAAATCCATGGAGATGGTTTCCCATTTCCATTTTGGGATGGGTAAAGGGTGTAGTAGTCCAGTTGGGTGTCGATGTTCTGCTTTAACCTGTTGGCACTCTATGCATTGGGCCAAATATTTGGCTATGTCCTTCTTCAATCTAGGCCAATAAAATTGTTTCTGGTTGGCAGTGATCATTTTCTAGTATCCTGGGTGACCAGTGTAGGGTATTTTATGTAGTTCATCCATGATGAACCTCTTCAAGTTGTCACAATTGGGAATGTACAGTCTATCTCTGTGAGTGAGCAGGCCTCCTTCGGTCATCTGATAGTCTTCATATTTTGCTCCAGCGGGTTCTTGCTGTAGGTACAGGGTCACATTTTGAACGAAAGGATATGTTTCTTGTGCCTCTTTGACTCTGTTCTTAACATCTGTCTCGCAGGTACTCACTGCTGCCAAGTGAATCGTTTTCATGCTTCTGTTGAGGGCATCTTCCACCCTATTTTCCTTCCCTTTAATGTGTTTGATTTCAAAATCAAATTCGTTGAGGGCCATCCATCTAGCTTGTCTAGTATTGAGCTTTGGTTGGTTGAACAAATACCATAATCCACAGTGATATGTCATAAGCACAAATTTTCTTCCCAAGAGGTAATGCCTCCACATTTTTAAGGCATGCACCATGACAACCAGTTCTAGATCATGAGTCACATAGTTGACCTCATGTTCATTCAATTTTCGGGATTCATAGCAAATCACCTTTCCTTCCTGCATAAGGACTCCTCCAAGCCCTTCTTTACAAGCATCTGTGCACACAAGGAATTCAGATTCTGGGTCAGAGATTTTCAGCATGGGTGCATGGGTCAGTAGATGTTTCAGGGTTTGGAATCTTTCTTTACATTGTTTTTTCCACAGGAATTTTGTCCCCTTCTTCTGGAGGGCAGTGATTGGAGAACCAATCTTGGAGAAATATTTTATAAATCTCCTATAGTATCTCGCCAATCCCATAAAGGATCTAATGTCTAAGACATCCTTTGGGGTAGGCCATTCCACGATAGACCTGATCTTGTCAGGATCTACTGCTACCCCTTCCTCGGACAGAACATGTCCCAAGTAATGTATTTTCTTTTGAAAGAAGTCACATTTGCTGAGTTTAGCATAGAGTTGATGCTCTCTTAGCACTTGCAGCACAAGCCTAAGATTCTCTTCATGTTCTTCTCTATTCTTAGAGTAGATTAATATGTCATCAATAAAAACCAGTACAAATTTATCTAAAAATTTACTGAGTATATTGTTCATTAAGCACATGAAAGTGGAAAGGGCATTGGTTAGCCCAAATGGCACTACCACAAACTCATAGTGACCATACTGTGTCCAGAAAGCAGTTTTATAGATGTCTTCACCCTTAATGCGGACTTGATGGTATCCCGACCTCAAGTCAATCTTTGAGAAAATAGACGCACCCCCTAACTGATCAAATACATCATCGATCCTAGGCAAGGGGTATTTTTTATTTATGGTTACTTTATTAAGTTGTCTGTAATCTATGCACAGTCTAAGGGTGCCATCCTTCTTTTTCACAAACAGGACCGGTGCTCCCCATGGGGACACGCTGGGTCGAATATAACCCTTGTCCATCATTTCTTTCAATTGAAATTTGAGTTCAACTAACTCAAGTGTGCTCATCCGGTAGGGTGTTCTAGACACCGGCATCGCTCCTGTTGCGAGCTCTATCGAGAAGTCAATGTCTCTTCTCGGAGGTAGACCCGGTACCTCTTCCGGAAACACATCTCTATATTCTCTCAGGATAAGGTGATCATCCGAGCTTGGTTTAGCGCCTTCGATGGTTTTCAACACCTGTATTGCATATAGGGGACATCCCTTTCGGCAATACTTTCTCATTTGTAGGGCTGATATTTGTCTCGCCGAGACCGGTTTTCGGATCCCTTGGAGGGTTATCCTTTTTCCTTCTTTGCTCACACTTTCTAAGGTTTTATGGTAATGGTCCATTTTGGATTTATGGGCAGCCATCCAGTCCATACCAATCAACAGGTCGTATGATCCCAGGGGTAATACATTAAGGGTTGCTTGGGTGGGGAATTCACCCAACATTAATTGGCAGGCTGGTATGACCTCTACTACCTTTCTTTTGGTGCCAGTGGCTAACTATACCAACCATGGTTTAGTTTGCTTCTGTGACTGTAGTTTACACTTATCAACAGCTCTAGGGGCTATATAACTCAAATTTGAACCAGGTTCAATCAAAACAGACACCAGATGGTTGAAAATCATACCTTCTATTTCCACCATTGAAGCTTGGTGGTCAACTTGGTTATTATCCAAGGCTTCATAAATCTGCGGCACACTCCTTGCCACATCATTGACTGTGGTAGCTTCCTGCATATTATAAATTTTCCGATTTTTCTGTTGTCAGTGTGGACAGTCTCTCAGGAGATGCTCTTCTCCGCAACCCCAACATTTCAGAGGTTCTTTCTTTGGGTTATTAGTCTTTACTGGTATAGGTCCAGAAGTTTTATTTCCATCCACCAAGGTAAAGTTCTTCTAAAGTACACTCCGGGTTGGGAAGTTCATTCTGGGGTTCTTTTTGTAGTTTTTAAATCCTGAGGATTTTCTCCCCTTTTTCTGAAATCTCGAACCACTCTTCTATTTCCAGTCTCCATGAGACTCTTCCCGATGTCCATATTGTTCATGACAATATGTTACCTTTGATATAATGTCTTCTAAGGTCTTTGGATCATCGAATTCGATTCGGTTCCGGTATTCCTTGGGTAGCCCACTGATGAAGTGTTGTTCCTTCGCCTTCTCTGCTTTTATGTAGGGTACATATCTCAATAAGTCGAGGAATTTGTTGACATATTCCTCCATAGTAAGTTTTCCTAGTTTGAGTTCATAAAACTCTTTAGCCTTCTCGTTGAAATATCTTTCCGACAAATACTTCTTCCGAAAGTACTTCTCAAACCGTTTCCAAGACAGGTCCTCCTCGCGGACCCCTTTCATATTCTTAAGGTCTACCCACCAGATGGAATCCTTTCTGTTCAAATTGAAAGTGACCACTTGGGCCTTCAAATTCTCTAAAAAATCATGGACTCTGAAATATTTCTTCAGTCCAAGTAGCCAGGCCTCGGCTTCCTCTCCCTTCTTTATCTCACCGTCGAAGGAGAGAGGTTTGGCCTTTTTGAATTCCTCAAACTTATGACTCTTGGAAGTCTTTTGCTTCTTCTATTTTCTTTGAGAATAGGAACTGGTCTTGCTGCTGGAAGAGCCTTCTGAATCACCAGCTTCCTTCTCAGTGGAATCATCTGGCACTGGTCCTTTACCTCTGGGGTGGACCTTTCTTGACGTGCTTCTCTCAGTATGGCCACTGATACGACCATGATTATGCATCTCAGGTTCATGCTACATTTTTCTTTGTAGGTCAGATAAGCTCTGCAGTAAAACTGCATTAATTTCGGTTTGCTTTTCTTGTTCTTTCATCATCCTTTCATTGTCAGCCTTGCAGCTTTGCAATTCAACCATGAGACTCCTCACAGTATCGGCTAGGTCTGGAGGGGTTCCTATTGCTCTTCTTTCGTCAAACTCTTCACCTCTGTTGTGGGAGCCTTCTCCCACCTCTTGGTGAGTAACCATACTCTTCATATGTAGGTTCCCGCGGTTGATCGTCCGCTAGAGTGAAAAAGGAAAACGCTGGATATTAGTCAAGAGTTAAATACATTTTTATAATTTGCGCATAATTTATAACTCTTTCACATGCATACACATTCGGGTTGTCATTTTTCAAGTTTTTAATCCTAGACAAGCGAGTCAGGTTAGGGGGTTACTCCTCATAGGAGTGCTTCGAACGAAGCTTATGCGCAACTCGTTCATGAGCCCAATCAGGCCGAGTGTTGTAACCATGCTCTGATACCACTTTGTAACATGCCCACTACCTAAAATAAAACTATTTCATTGATTTCTCAACAGTGAGAATCCCCGAAGTTGGCAGCAGTGAAATTCCAATCCCGATCCATAGGTCTTTATTTCCCTGTCATAGCCTCTTCTCCACACCCTGGTGACATTTCCCCAATGATAGTTTCCGGTTTCGGGGTTTCGTGATCCCTGATGACAAAAGTTCCTATCCTCTCGAACTCCCGATCTCCAATGAGCAATTTCACCAATACACACCCTTTACACGTTAGCCCTCCTGGCTATGCTCTGGTCCATGTGACCGCTATTTCATAAGACCGCAACCTTATCCTTCTTTCGGGGTTTTGGACTGCAAAATCCCGGTGTTCTCCAACTCCCGTCAGTCGTCCAGGTTAAGCTCGTGGTCCACATGACCTTCCCCCTATATGACCACATCCATACCTCCTCATCGAGTTTTCGGACTTTTCAATGTCGAAATACACTCGTCCTCAGGATTCGCAATCCCTTGAATCTCGATGTGCTCTTTATGCACTAGCTCTCCTGGCTAGTCTCCTGGCCCATACGACCGTTATTCCTGTGACCGCAGTCTTACCTCTCATCGGGGTTTTGAGTTTTTCAATGCCGCAATGCATTGGCCCACGGGATTCCTGATCCTCCGAATCTCGATACGCTCCAACTTTCGTTAGCCCTCTGGGCTAGACCTTTAGCCCACGTGACCACGATTTCACAAGACCACAGCCTTGTCTCTTGTCGAGGTTTCGAACATCGCAATGTCAAGATGCCTAAACATTTTGTCCTCAGAATCCCTGATACCTCGATGATCGAAATGTCGATAGACGACTTCCTGTTGAGACTTTCCCCGATGGCTCCGATTACTGCCACGCGTCCTCCTCTGATGGACAGTCCTGATCACCTCTCGCGATTTCGAGACTTCTAATGCTCCGAAAGTCTTGTCCTCAAGACTCGCAAAATGTCAAACCCCAATGCACCTATTGACTTCTCTATCAGGACTTCCTCGATGGTCTGGATCTTCACCATGTGTCTCGGCTGATGGACGGCCTTGATCCAATCTCGTGATTTCAGAGTTTTTTGATACCCCGATGACAGAAATTCTCTATCAACTCAAAACCCCGGTAGCCGATATATCGACGGGCTCTCGAGTTTTGCCACATGTCTGCACAAACCGACGGTCCAGATCATTTCATTCTTTCGGGACTTGAAATGCCCCAACGTTCTCGATCTCAAGAACTTCGATATCCCGAGTACCAATATCTCGCATACCGATATCCCGATGTGTCAACCTTCTCGTTGGGATTTTACCTCTACTGTTCACGAAGGTTTAACCCTCGTGCATCTCTTAACAGATCCAACGACTGTTGGGTTTTTCTATCCATGATCTAATGGCTCAGATCTGTCCCACCTCGTGCATTCTTCCACTACTTAGTGAATGTGGAAAGATCAACGGTCCANGGGGGGGGGGGGTCTACGATCCCGATTTCATCGCTATTCACAAAGATAGAGAGAAAAAGGGGCAAGGTATGTAATTCCCTTGTTACTTTCATCAATCTGATGGTCATGAATTACCATGGGTCTTCTGACAGGATCTCATCCGTCAATTCGCTACTTATCCCTATGCTGCTACTTCATAATTTTAAGAGGGTCATTCCTCCTCGTACAGGGTTATTAAGAATTGCCCATTCAAGTCCTTTTTCCAGGTTCTTGGTAGACCTTCCCAAGGAGGGAATCTCTATGAAGAGATCTATTTTGGGGCATCCCTGGAGACGGGTAAGGGGAAACAACTTCCCGAGAACGGGCCGAAAGTCTGACTTGGTTCAACTTATGCATAATTAAATTCATTTATCAATCATAAGACAATTCATTCATTTTCTGTTATAAGCATATATCTACCCTTTCTTATCAAAACACTGCACAGACATTCTTTACTGCAATCATTCACAATTTCACAGTTTATGAGCATATACATCAACATATGAATTTCAAGATGCAATATGTAAAACACTTATCAGAAATAACACCAGGAGTGAGTGCAACTGTTGAGAGGGGTGCTTGTTTCCACCCAATCGTGGGCGTAGAGAATCCCAGCGTATTTACCACTAACCACCCCCGAGCTGAGACCACGATGCTGTGAGACTACGTCTCTCTGTCTGCCAGTGACCAGGAGCGAAGGTTGCAATCATTCCTCTCTGCTATCACTCACTCTGCGTAATGCCAGAGTTCCCCTTGTTGATACTGAGAGGGGGCTGAATCAGTATCCAGTACAATTTAAAAACCTTTTCCAACTTATACTTAAACCATTCAATTATATCCAATGAGCAATGAACAATAGTATAAGAGTTACACCAATACACCACAATACACCATGCACAATATATGAGAAATAATCA
>ML777335.1:345345-390453 GCA_009831015.1 Picea engelmannii | reverse complement strand
AGAGAGATTTGAACTCTCTATCCTTTCCCCTTCCTTCCACCCAAGAATATATGAGAGATAATAAAACTTTATTCAATTCTGGTCTGTTCAGAAGACCCAACTTGTACAGCATGCCCCGCGCTCAATATTTAACATATGATTCTAAAACTAGCACACAAGAAACTAAAGTCTGTAATATTTCCAATGGAAGTGGTCCCACTACATTTGGAGTCTGTATGAAAACGTTATGACTGTTTTACCCAGAACACTTGTTTATTGACTAGTTTCAGGACTGGTCACAAACCCTATATTCCACAGAGTGTATCTCCATAATTATAGAGAATCAAGAGCTGAAATTTTTACCAGAGGTACCTTGATATGTCTTCTCAATACCATAGCGATTTAACCATCTGAATCGTTCTAGAAAAGAAGTTATAGCAAAAATGGTAAGATGACCGGAAAATAACATACCTTAGAACACATCACCAAAAGACTTCATCCAACCTTGAAATCCGGCCTTCTTTTTCTTCTTCTTCCCTCTAAAATTAGACTTGTATAAAATGAATGTATAATGTTGTTTATTTATACCATTTATGTCACTTCCTTTTAACATTAGGGATGACCTGACACTTTCTTATTTTGTAATTCTTTTCTTTGATTATCTTCAGGGCCTACATGTACAATTCACTTTGTCATCTTCAAAAATTCATTTCTCCTCAACCATGAGGATCCACGTG
The DNA here is from genome assembly GCA_009831015.1 of Picea engelmannii. Taxonomy (NCBI): domain Eukaryota; kingdom Viridiplantae; phylum Streptophyta; class Pinopsida; order Pinales; family Pinaceae; genus Picea; species Picea engelmannii. The sequence continues at coordinate 389,737 of ML777335.1, read as the reverse complement.
ACGTGCCACATACCACTGGAAATAGCATGATGTATACTATCCATCCATGGTTTTTGTATCTGCATGTGCATTTTCCTTCATGTCCAAATAACTTCATCAATCTTGTGGTCCAAAACCCATGACTAGGGTTGACATCAATGACAACAACCAATCTTCCAACACCCCTCGCGTATTCCCTCCTCCATCGCTTATTCCCCACGCCTTATCCTCTTGCGAGGTTCCGTGTGGAGTGATTACCCTCACGCTGATCATGCATGACGGCTCTACCGATAGGCGGTTCACCTCTCCATCCCTCATTAAGCCATCAACCTGCCAGTCTGCAAGGCATTAAATTCAGGGCCAGTGAGCCACTTTTGGTTCTCCAGGCTAGTGGAGTCCAAATACAGTATTAATTCTTGGTGGAAGTTAACACCACCTTTCCAGGTGCCCTCCACTTCCATCGTGGTCTCTTTTTCTGCACATCCCCTCTCAGCAGTCCTGTAATAAATTCAAAATGTTATTCACATTCATTGACCTCTTCCTCAAGTTCAATTTACATCACATATTCACATTTATGAGTTTTCCATAGTTCTTGGCCAGTCCAATTATATTTACAAGATGGGGGAAACAGGGTGTTACACCTGTTCCAACAGGACACTTCTAAATTCCCAATGGGTCATAATGACTTTCAGTGGTGGATGGTAGCCATATATATATGGTTTGGTGCACTGTTGTAGCATTTAACCCCGAGTCTTCCCTTATGCCAACAAATGGTTCCATTGTTGGGACCTGAAAATGTGATTGTTGGGAACTGAGAAAGAAGAAGCTTTGTGAAAATATTTGACCTGATATTGTGAAATCTCTGTGCATAGATATGTTCCCTAGTGCGCAGTATCCTACTTGATTTATAAATCTCTGTGCTAAATAAAGAACCTGATCTGAAGAAAGGAGGTCGGATCCGAAGGAAAGAAGCAAGATCTAAAATCTTTTTACTCTAAGAAAGGAAAAAGTGAGATTTTTTTATTAAAAGAGGTAAGATATAGAAGCTTTGTGCTATGATAAAAGGTAAGAATAGTTAAAAGTTTTAAATATGGAAGCTTTGTGCATTGTAGAAGTAATATAAGTGGAAATTTTTGTTTCTAAAGTATGGATCTAGGTATGTTTGATAGGTTTTTTCCTAGTTTGAAAACTAGGGTACTAATAGATGAAAGAAGGCTTGATATGAGTAGATCTGATAAGAATAGTGAAATATGTGTTATACCTATGCATAGAAAGAATGTTTGGACTAACAAATGGATGCAGGATCCTAGAAAGAATTTTTTGCAGGTTAGCTACCATGATCCTAGTACGCAGTACCGGAAAGGTTGGGGATCATTTAAAATAAAGAGAGGATTAACCCTCTGTTATAGTTGCAAAAGACTGGGACATATTGCTAAGGAATTCCCTGTGAAAAGACCTAGTTGTCTTTGTTGTAAAGCTATGGAACATGAAGTGTTGGATTGCCCTAGAATGATTGATAAGCTGGAAGAAATGAATCTGAATACAGAAAACCCTAAAGCAGATCCAAAAATGGAAGAATCCTAGGAAGAATCAAAGAAAAAATTGTTGCAAATAAACAAAACCCTGAATGACCATCGACATGTCAGATTATCAGAGATATTCAAAAAAAAAAGAATGCATTGAAGTAAGAATAGGAGACTTCGACATTCATTGTGTTATAGATGAAGAAACACAGGTGAATATCATGACAAAAAGAACTTGGGAAGCCATAGGGAAGCCTGCTATGATCACTTCATTAGGAGGAATAGGACTATTCAGAGGAAAGTTGATAAACCTATGTGAAAAGATCGCTTGCATACCTATGAACGCTAATGGAACCTCGACAGAAAAAGATTTTGAGATTATTAAATTTATTAAAGACAACACCCCGTTTACCATGTTACTAGGAAAACCTTGGATTGATAGAGATCAAGCCAGACGAAAAGAAGAAAAAAAAAAATTGGAACAAAAGAAACAAGAGTTAAAAGATTTCATGACCAGAAGGATCACACACTTGATTGAAGAACAGGAGAGCAAATCAAATCTATTTAACACTAGAAACCCAAATGTTGAAGCTGAGAGAACACTAGAGGATCCACAGAAGACTGAAGTACTTATCCCAGACAAAGAAGAAGCATCACCTTTGAACCCTAGGGAAGAATCTCAACAGCACACAGTGACTATGTCAAATGAAGATAAGAATCATAATGGAAAAATGAATACCGAGATGAAGCTCACTAGAAAAAAGGATAGAAAGCTAAGCAAGAAGAGAGATAAGATCAAAAAGTTGTAGAAGGTTCCAGAGGGAACTTCACAAATGGAAAAATTGCAAAATGGGAGCTTCGTCGGGATATCAAAACAGCGACACATGGCACTTCACCATGACAAAGACATATAGTCCTTGGGGACATTATAACCGTTCGATCGATGCTCCGAACGGGAAAAAAGGAAATTATGGTTCGTCATCAGACCATTGGACCACACCATAATGGACCAAACAAGAGTTAATGGAGGATCATACCCGTTGCAAGCGAACCATTGTCAAGTTCCCTATTTATCCCACCGCGACACACACCGAGAACACTTTTTCCAATTGAGAATTCAAGCCCGCAGACTAAGCCAAGTTTATATAGTGATCATCACCTCTCAGTACTGTGTCTAAGTTGTTCCCCGAACCTGTGATTATTCACCCCGAGTGCGTATGTCAGAATAATTGAGCACTGCAGAGGAAGCTGCTGAAGAGTTTTTAATCGACCTGATGACTGAAAGAGTCATGTCGGAGAGAGGATTATCCACAGGTGTACAAGCATCATCCAAGAGAGGATTTCCAGCCTCTTTGTCAACTTCTCTAGCTAGACCATCTTGGATAGCCGATGAAAAGAGAACCAAGAACGGAGACGATCTTGCGAATGCTAAGTTGATTCTGAGCATTTTACCCTCCTATCTACCACCTCTGAGTGACGCAGCAATCAATCGAGGCAGTGTTCCTAGATAATTTGAGTACACTTTGGTCACTATGTACCTCCCGAAGGGGATATGTGCAGTTCACGTAGATCAAGAAAATATTGCAGCACTGAAGTTTAGCAACTTCAACCTCGGAGACAGGAAGGTCTACAACATGCTCACCCCACATAACTACCTGACCAGAACAAAGGGAAAGAATTTGAAGATAGTTCCCCAATCATGGACTATGAACCTCAAGTGATGCAGGAGCATCGTGAAAATCCCAAAGCATGCGAATAAGACAAAGAAATAGCTGGACACGCGGAGAAAGAAAAAAAACGCGTTTTCATAAGAACCGTTTTGAATTTTGAACTTAAAAGGAATTAATGTAATAGTTAGGAAGATGACGTACTTTTCATTTTTATCTTGGAGGTTGTAAATAGATATTGAGTGATTTCTCTCATCTGTAGAACATTAAGGCATTTAATCCCAGTTAATGAAAGTAGGTATATTTAAATTATAGATTAGATAGTTTAGAGAGCAGGAGGGAAAATGGATATAGACACCCTTACTCTTGTATCATTGGATCATTAACACATTAGAACAAGATAGAAGAAGAGAGTTGCAGAGAGAGAGATGTAGAGGAAAATTTCCATGTACAGGAGCTTTGAATTAATATATGAAGCTTTGGATCAGATTTCATGGTGTTATGATGTTTTCTATTTATACCTGGTGAATGGTATGCTTACAGTTGTTTATTCTCTCTATTATGCATTTCTTTTAAATATTGTGTGTATGTATGATTTCATATTGAATGTTTGAAGTCTGAGAGAGAGAGAGAATGAGTTTCAATTGTTTCTCTTCCTGGGTGAGAGAAGTTCCTGCAAGGAGTGCAGTGAAACGTCTGCAAGGTGTGCATTGACAAGGGTTCTGAGTTTTATCTCAGAAATCTCAGGAGAGATACCATTGTTCTCATTCTAGAAGAAGTGCAGGTGAAGCACAGAAGTCATGCAAGGTGTGTGCATGCTAGTTGAGGACTTAGAACTTATCAACTAAGGTTGAAAGGAAAAGGACTATTGTTGTAGAGGGTGCACAGAGTCGAAGAATCAAATACTTAGAAGTATTTGAAAGATTGTCGCAAGGAGTGCACGCAGGAGTCCTTCTGAGAATCAAGTTTTCAAGTGAAAGCTTAGGAGGGTCAGCACCTTTGAAAGTACTCAAAGGGAGACAGAGATTAAAAATGTCTCACAGAAATTAAGTCCCAGTGGGAGAACACTAGTTCATTTCGCAGAAGTTTTCAAGGAGGGAACGAGCGGTTGAAATTCTCTGAGGAGAGCTCATGAAGTTGCGAGGACCGTGGGATTCATTGAAGCTACAAGGAGGTTAAGCATTGGATGAATCCACCCTTCAGGAGATGAGACTCAACATGGATTGTTGATCGTGATAGTGGAGCGCTAGGATCATTTCAAAATTTGGGAATTCGAAGTGTTAGGGGAACGGTAGTCGGAAGCTTGTTCAAATCCTGAAAGATGCGAAGAGAGACAGGTGGCATGTCTTCATCAAATAGGCAGATTCAAACCTTGTTGACCTTTTCGAAGGTTTGGAGGTCGAAGGGATGGGAGCCTTGCATCCGGATTCGCGAAGTACGAAACCCCGATGAAGTAAAAAGTCCATTGGGAAGCCAACCTTTTCTGAATGCATTAGAATTTGGCATTTCAGGTTTCGAAGGTTGTAGACATAGGAACTCTCAACAATAGGGATCATGAAATCATGAAACCCGAAGTCCCGGTTCGGTGAAGGGCGTGATCTTACTGAGATTGGGAGACTTGGGTATTGCTTTGTGGTTGATCACATGGGGCATACTCAAAAGGACCTGTGGATACAATGTTGGTGTGTGTGTTTGGGATTCCCTGTGGGGAAACTGAAGAGTCAATCAGACTCAAGGGGCAGATTTAGAACGATCCTGTGCGGACTTCAACCTGAGGGTTGGAGCTCTGTGTCAGTTGTGGTATTAGAGCTTGACTCTATTTGTATATTGCATACAGAGGAAGCAGGAGGAAGAAGAGTACTCTGATACCTGCCATTGTGGTAACAGATCTCAGAACAAATCATTTTCTTTCTATAGTAGAGAAAAGGAGAACATTTTACAGCCATGCCACCGAGAAGAAGAGACAGAATAATGCTTGATCCAGTAGTGGAGAGGGAAATGTGTGAACTACATGTCAGGCTTGATGCCATGGAAACATCACAGAGGCGTGCAGTCGACACTGGGGATATCAGTGAGGTTGACAGTGAAAATGAAGTTGGACATGAAGGAGAAGTCGTATTCGAAGATGCTGCAGTTGAACGCTTGTTTAGGGCTATTGCAAGGATAGGTGCTAGAGAAAAAATGGAAATTCCAGTGTATGCGGGAACCCTATATGTTGAAGAGCTTCTAGACTGGATTATATCTCTGAATAAATACTTCAAATATGAGGATGTCAAGGAAGATAGGAAGGTCAAACATGTTGTCACTAGACTTAAAGGGCATGCAGCACTATAGTGGGATGAACTGCAGGCTGACAGATGCTGCAAAGGCAAGCAAAAAATCAGAAGTTGGGATAGAATGGATGCGAAGATGAAAACCAAATTCATACCCAAGGATTATCAAATCACTCTATTTCAGAGGATGCAGAATTTGAGATAGAAGTTGATGTCAGTGAAGGAATACACTAAAGAGTTCTACAAGATAAACATCAGAGCAGGTCATCGGGAAAGCAATGATGAAAAGGTTTCCAGGTACATGAATGGTATGAGATATGAAATCCAAGATGATATGAGCATGATGATCATTCAAACTGTAGAAGATGCTTATAAGATGGCTCTGAAAGATGAAGAGAATCTTAGCCGAAAGCAAGGTCAAAGAGGCCGAGGCAGAAGTCAAGCCAGAGGCAAAACAACTACCCAAGACAGAATTCAGAAACCTAAAGAAGAGGGGAATAAACCTCAAACTCAAACTGAGAGAGGAGGAAGCTCGCAGAGAGGGAAGTATGTTGATAGAAATACTTTTCCTCGAGCTAGAGGAAGAGTAAGAGGCCGAGGAGGTGAAGTGAAATGTTTTTTCTGTGGGAAAAATAAACATAAATCTTATGAGTGCCCAAACAAGAAGAAAGAGGGTGGTGAAACTCAAATTTCCAAAGCATAAGGAAGAAATGTTTAGGTGGAAGATGTTGAGGGTGGAAGATCCTTGATGATGAGGAAAGTTCTCTTAACGCCAGAAAAGGAGGTAGAGAACCCATCCCAAAGGAACAGTCTGTTTCAAACTGCTTGCAAAACCAAAGACAGAGTATGCAAAGTCATCATGGACAGCGGTAGCACAGACAATCTTGTATCTACAGAGATGGTAGAAAAGATGGAGCTGGAAACTATCATACATCCAAGCCCATACAGAGTTTCGTGGCTACAAAAAGGACATCAGGTAAATGTCACTAAACAATGTTTAGTTGAATTTAAAATAGGAGGATATAAGGATGAAATAATATGTGATTTCATTCCCATGGATGTTTTTCATCTATTGTTGGGTAGACCATGGAAATATGACAATAATGTGGTTCATGATGGGAGAAAGAACACGTACACCCTGGAGAAGAATGGTAGGACTCATATGTTGTTGCCAATTAAGGATAAAGAGGTGAAACCAAAGGTGAGAAACATTGTACTTCTCATGAGTGGGAAGGAACTTCTTAATGAGGATAAGAAGTGATCTGAAAATAGTGGGTTGACTTGTTATGCTATGCAAGCACCCTCTACTTCATGAAAATAAAACTTTACAGGACCTTGCTCCATGTGTTAAAATATGCAAGATAAATTATGTGTTAAGTTCATGCTTCTTCTTTTAAATGTTCATGTGTGAGGAAATGTTTTTTTAAATGGTTAAATATGTGCTTTAAATAAATACACAGCAACATAACTTGTAGCAAATAAACCATCAAACTCACAACAACAACAAGATGATAAAGGAGTTCACCCCTCTCTAGGCTACATCTCCTTGAGCCTCCATCAATGGACTTGGATCTCTCGGATTAATTTGTTAAAAATTATTTTACAAACTACTGCTCAACTCTAATGGAAATTCTGACTGTACCATTGGTATTAGAATACATAAAAACCCCAAAAATGACTAATAAAACTCTGAAAATGGATCATGGCTCATCCGGGTATGACCTCTTCTACATGTGGCCTTAAGCTTCCCTGAGCTTATTTGTGGAAAAAACACATGTAAAAGTCTTCAAATGGATCTGAAACCTATCCCAAAGTGTTCAAATCATAATAATTAGTCAAAAATGATTATTCAATCACAGAAAACAAACATAGGCTCATCTGAGCATGACCTCAAACAATGAGGGATTCAAGCTCCCTAGAGCTTCCTGAAACTTCAATGGTTAAAAACCTACAAAATAAGTCTTCAAATGGTTTTGAAAACAATGCCAATGGATTCAGAATGTCCAAAAACCCCTAGCTGGGATTTTATGACACCTCATTTGGCCAAAAAATGAAGAAGATAAGCCTCCTGCCATTCTCTTCCTTCAAGCCTGTTGTCTCTGGTTCGCCAAAACGCACCTCTGTGTGCTCTAACCAAGAACACGCTCCAAATTCGTGCTAAAACCTAGCACACGCGTGTAACCGAAAAACTGATCAAACTGTAGGACGGTTAGGGCGCGCCCAGCCTCTAACCGCCAAGGCCGAGGTCACATGGGTAAGCAGCCGAAACCATGGGCTAATCATTTGTTAAAAACCAAAGTTACCCCCCCCCCTGCGTGCACGTGCACCAAGGTTAAGGTCATCTGGGTCAATATATAAGACCATGGCTAACTCCATTTGAAATCCAAACTCGCGTGCGCTCTCCATGTATATAACAGTCATATGAATATATATGTGTGCGACCGGGGGCTGGGGCTAAACCCCAGCCCGGACCCCCGCCAAACGTACCATAGCATAAACTTAAATATAATGAAAAAGGTTTAGTGTTAAGAAACACTTGCATGGCGTGCTGGTTGGGTGGCCTATGCCAAATCATTGCATATGCGTGGAGGTCACAAGGTCGAGTCCCGTGGACTCACCCATAATTTTAATCATAATCCAAATATAGTGTAACTTAAATAAATTTAAAACTATTTGGTGTTAAGAAACATATGGTGGGCACATTGGTTGGTGGTCTTTTCTGAAGCTTTTCCTATGGTGGGAGGTCCAGGGTTCGACTCTCTTGGACTCCATATTATTTTAAACAACCAACCAATTACAACGGTGTCGCGTGGCACCACACCATTCGTCCATTAAATGCCACATGTTGCATTGCGATTCGACCACATCTGCCAATAATTGAATGCCACATCAGTAACTTCCATGTCATTGTATGGCCTCTTCCACATCATCATACGACCTCTGTCACGTCAGCATCCATACAGATTGTACGGACTGCACACTCAACATACTTTTTTTTACCTATTTGGCGATTCGAACATATCGCGATATCTCTCTCATTCGACATCCGTTTGAACCCAAACGAGTTGTGTTGGGTTCATGACGATGAGGGCTACGCATCTGTTTGTTTTGAGGAAATTCCAAGAACTTTGATTTTTGAGCTAAATTTTGACCCGTGGTCCAGATTTTGATCAAGAAGAAGGAAGACAGACAATTTATTGTGGTCGGGAAGCCTAGAATTGTTTTGACTAGTACGAGGATAGATGATTTACCAGAGGAAATCCATAAGTTGTTGGAATAGTTCATTGATATAGTAGTGGACAAACTACCTTGTTCATTGCCACTGATCAAGAGTATAAGCCATCATGTTGATCTTATACCTGGAGCCAGTTTAACAAACAAAGCAGTGTACAGGTTGATGCCACAGGAAAATGAGGAAGTCAAGAGACAAGTCCAGGACTTAATGGACAAAGGATTGATTAGAGAAAGCTTGAGTCCATGTGTTGTTCCAACAGTACTTAGCCTGAAGAAAGACGGAAGCTGGAGAATGTGTATCGACTCACGGGCAATTAATAATATTACCATCAAATACAGATTTCCATTGCCGAGGATGGACGATTTGATGGATTTCTTGAGTGGCACAAGATTTTTTTCAAATATTGATTTGAAAAGCGGATATCATCAAATTCGGATGAGAGAAGGTGACGAATGGAAGACAACATTCAAGACGAATGAGGGGTTGTATGAATGGCTTGTCATACCATTTGGTTTAACGAATTCACCCAGTACTTTTATGAGGTTGATGAATGAAGTCCTGAAGGATTTCATTGGGAAATTCGTCATTGTATAGCTTGACGATATATTAATTTTTAGCAAGACAGAAGCAGAGCACTTAAATCATTTAGCTACAGTGATGAAGAGATTACAGCAAGATAAATTGTTGATTAATATGAAGAAATCATCATTTATGAGGACAGAACTCATTTATTTGGGTTTTGTTATCTTTGCAAATGAGTTGAAGATGGACCCGGAAAAGTTAAATGCAATTAAGAATTGTCCATCATCGAAAAATGTGTTTGAAGTTCGAAGCTTCCATGGTTTGGCGAGTTTCTACAAGAAATTCATCCAAAATTTCAGTGGGATTAGCGCACCAATGATGGATACGGTGAAGAAAAGACACAAATCTTTTCACTGGATAGAGGAAGCAGAGAAGAGTTTCAATCTGCTAAAGAAGAAGATCACCGAGCAGCCAATTTTGGTTTTGCCATATTTCAGCAAGACATTCCAGGTCAAGTGTGACACGAGTGGATTTGCAATAGGAGCGGTTTTGAGCCAAGATGATAGGTCGATCGCATACTTCAGTGAAAAACTGAATGAAGAAAAGGTTAAGTACTCCACATATGACAAGGAATTCTATGCGGTCATACAAGTGCTGAAGAAATGGAGGCACTATTTGGTTCCCATGGAGTTTGTTTTGTACAGTGATAATCATGCTTTACAATTCGTGACTCAACAGGAGAAGTTGAACCAAAAACATGCTAAATGGGTTGAATTCATGCAGAATTTTACTTTTGTAACTAAGCATATTTCTAGAACTGCTAACAAAGTTGTTGATGCTTTAAGAAAGAAATGTTTTCTTATGTAGGAATTCAGAGTCAAAACTTTGGGTTTTGATAACCTCAAAGAGATGTACAGGGATGATCCATATTTTAAGGAAGCATATGAGGCGTCTGAGAATCCAATTCTCAGGGACAGAAGCCAATGGACTGAATACATGATCCAGGATGGATTTTTATTCAGGGGCAATCAACTATGTATTCCAAAATGCTCCATGAGGGAGAACATGTTGAAGGAAAAACATAGTGGAGGATTAGTCGGACACTTCGGTCATGATAAGACGTTCTCAAAGTTGAATGGCTCATATTTTTTTCTAGGGATGAGGACAGATGTTAAGAAATTTGTGGATAGATGCAAGATTTGTCAACACACAAAAGGGAAAAGGAAGAACACATGGTTATACCAGCCATTACCCATACCTGCAATGTTGTGGGACGCAGTGAGCATGGATATCATATTGGGACTGCCAAGGACACAAAGAGGATGTGATTCAATCTTTGTGGTAGTCGACAGATTTTCCAAGATGGCACATTTCATACCATGATAGAAAACCAGCGATGCAACTCATATTGTGAATCTGTTTTTCAAGGACGTGGTCAGACTACACGTCTTGCCAAGGAGTATAGTTTCTGATCGAGACACCAAATTCGTGGGACATTTCTGGAGGACTTTATGGAAGAAGTTGGGGACAAATTTGTAATTTATCTCAGTGTATCATCCTCAGATGGATGGGTAGACAAAAGTTGTGAACAGGATCTTAGGAGATTTGCTAAGGAGCCTAGTGACTGAACACCACAGTCAATGGGATCGCATTCTGCCGCAAGCGGAATTTTCTTACAATGATTCACTCAACAGAAGCACAGGGCAGAATCCATTCCAAATTATATATGGAATGCAGCCAAGGGGAGTTTCTGAATTGAAAGATTCAGAACAAAATGAATTCAGGAGTGCTAGTGCAGAGAATTTTGCAGAAGCAATGAAGGAGCTTCACAGCCGAGTCAAGGAGCGATTGCAGAGTTCGAGCCAAGAATACAAGTGCAGAGCAGATCAACACAGGTGAGAACTTCAATTTGAAGTTGGTGATTTGATTCTTGCACATCTGAGGAAGGAAAGATTCCCAAGGGGGACATATAACAAACTGAATATGAAAAATATTGGACCATGCAAGGTTGTGAGGAAATTCGGAGAAAACGCATATGATATTGAATTACCCGATGGGATCGGAATTTCATCAATATTCAATATTGTAGATTTGTACCCTTATAGAGTTGAAGAAGAAGAAGTAGCTGAAAATGAACAGAAAGAGGTTCAATGGACTAAACAGATGCCTATATCTGAAAATCCATAGATAGAAAGTATAATTGACAAGACGATTAGCAAAAAGACCAGGAGGAAGGAGTATTTTGAATACTTGGTCAAATGGAAGGGACATCCAGTTGAAGATGCCAGTTGGGAAGATGAAGCAGAAATTCATAACCATGGATAGACCGTGCAAGAGATCATGAACAGGAGTTCATGAAAAATTTCAAGTGAGGGAGTATGATGCAGGAGCATCGTGCAAAGTCCAAAGCATGTAATAAGCCAAAGAAATAGTTGGACGCGTGGAGAAAGAAAAAGAACACGTTTTCATAAGAACCGTTTTGAATTTTGAACTTAAAATACATTAATGTAATAGTTAGGAAGATGGCGTACTTTGCATTTATATCTTGGAGGTTGTAAACAGATCTTGAGCGATTTCTCTCATCTGTAGAACATTAAGGCATTTAAGCCCAGTTAATGAAAGTAGGTAGATTTAAATTATATATTAGACAGTTTAGAGAGCAAGAGGGAAACGGATATAGACACCCTCACTCTTGTATCATTGGGTCATTAACACATTAGCATAGGATAGAAGAAGAGAGCTGCAGAGAGAGAGTTGTAGAGGAAAAAGTCCATGTACAGGAGCTTTGAATTAATGTATGAATCTTTGGATCAGATTTCATGGTGTTATGATGTTTTTTGTTTATACCTGGTGAATGGTATGCTTACAGTTGTTTATTCTCTCTATTATGCATTTTGTTTAAATACTATGTGTATGTATGATTTCATATTGAATGTTTGAAGTCTGAGAGAGAGAGAGAATGAGTTTCAATTGTTTCTCTTCCTGAGTGAGAGAAGTTCCTGCAAGGAGTGCAATGAAACATCCGCAAGGTGTGCATTGACAAGGGTTTTGAGTTTTATCTCAGAAATCTCAGGAGAGATATCGTTGTTCTCATTCCAGTAGAAGTGCAGGTGAAGCACAGAAGCTGTGCAAGGTGTGTGCGGGCTAGTTGAGGTCTTAGAACTTATCAACTAAGGTTGAAAGGAAAAGGACTGCTTGTTGTGAGGTAAATCTCCTTACGGACTAGAAAATAGGGTTAGACTTTGCATGCAGATATGACCTAGAGAAAATCTACTTTCTACCTTCATCCCCAGACTTAAATCCCATTTCTTTTCAATAAATACATGGCCAGATCAACCTACCTTGTTCCAGGCGTTCGATGTCGATCCCTTGTCGCACTTGATCACTTGTTCACAATTATCCTTTCCAATGCTAACCTGCATACACGACAAGCAACAACTACAAATGCATCTTACCTATAGACTAGCGGGTTAGAGATTCAAACATGTACTTAAAAAATTATGAATAACTCATGAATTGGGATAGGAAAAGAATTTTATTTATTACTTTGAATGAGTCAACTTACAAAAGTCAAGATCGGTCGCCACTCCGCGAACCTGATCATGGGATTCTCTTAAACTATCTCTCCTGGCACAAGGATGGCTAAAGGGTTGGGACAATGGGAATATGCAAATGGGCAGAGTTTCTTTGCTATATTTTTCCTCCTCCAAATGGGACCCCTAGCCCTTCTTTTATAAGCTAGAAGAAGCTAGGTATTTGGACGAACCCTCGGCCATGCATGGCCGATAGTTTCAGTTAACTCACCCAAAGATCTGTGTTTCATCGACAAATTTCCTTTTTTTGTGATTTTGTCGGTCCACGCGGGTTGTTTTAGGTCAGCTAGCATGTACACGCGTGAAGTAATGGAGTAGGGCGCATGGACCCTTATAAAAGAGGCTTTTTAAAGAGTTGTTCAGCAGTGATTTTGGCAAAGAAGGGATCTAAGATGGTCTGATGGAAAGTAATCATGTATGGTGCAAATGAGGGTTATAACAGATGCCCCCTAATGTGTGAGGTTAGAAGAGCATCTGATGGTCGAAATACATTACCAATCTTTACTGATGTGCCGAACAAGTGAGCCCAGGGACCAGGAACTGAGAGGCGTTGTCTACAAAATAACAAATGTCTCACCGAGGAAGGCATACCCATGCTCGGGATAAAATAAAATCATGGCTACCAATCAAATACACTGTAGATCCATGTTAAATAACTATATAAAGTGTAGCCGTGAACAATACACAGCGGAGCTACATCTCGAAATCATAAATATATACATATAGAGTATCCATCTTCTAAAAGCTGATACGACCTGACGGCTGGAGATGAGATCTTCAGAGCTCAAGAAACAACTTCAAAATCTTCAAAACTCAAGGTAGGAGTGTAATATGAGTGTACGACTTCACTACCCAGAGGTCTCTGATGGCTTGTCGGTCATGGACTAGATAATCTTGATGATCAGACTGAAGGCTTCATTGATTTCGAACAAGGACTTGATTGGACATTCAGGATGGTCGGGTATGAGGGCAAGAGAAAAATTTCAGTGGGGCCGACTCAGGCTTGGTAGAAACTTCCCTTGGACAACAACACGACAAATGATGAAACTTAGGTAGCATGGAATTAATCATAAGTTTACGAAGCAAGAGGCAACACAAACTCTCCATATGTTTGGAAGAATAACCAAACGAAGGAGGACACAACTCTATGTAGTGAGAATAGCTTCCTAAGGTCATACTACATCCCAAAGCTTGACGAACAAATGGACAGATGTGTTTTATCCAAGGGAAAATCATTATGCTGCCAATAAAGAAAATATTTTTCCCTTCCTCTTTTTGGGGTATATTTGATTTTTTTTTGTCTTTTTCAATAATTTTGGAAAAAGAATAAAGGAATGTTACGTTACAATGGAGGAATGAGTGTTGCAAACATACAAGTTCAAGGAACTAGGACAAGACTGATGTTCAAAATAATGATACTCAGGAAAAATCCTCCGGGGACCAAGGGTGTTAAAACACAGAAGCAAACTGTTACAAGGCTGGTGTATGCAAACGCGGTTAACAAAACACACAATGGTAATGTCCTTCGATGTAAGTTTAACGAGCCCAGAGAAGGTAAGCTCGGTGGTTTTTCATATTTAGAGAGTCTGGAAAAACATAAAAGGAGACTCCACTGGGGTACATTTTTTGAAAATAGTCTAGTCGGTTTGAAAAAGGGGTAAACTAGCACCGACAAAACGTCTATTCAAAACCATTTTAATGAGTGTGATAAGGACAAGATCACTCGTCCATTTTTTCATTTTTAAGGAGTCTGAAAAAAGCTTAACTATGGACTCCGTCAGGAATTTTCTTCTGGACCAATTTAACGAGTGTGAAAGAATAAGGTCACTCGACGATCTTTTCAATTTTAAGGAGTTTGAAAAGAGATTAACTATGGACTCTATGGGGGTTCCTTCTTCGTAAGTTTAGTCCCTCAGGCCCGAAAAAGGGATAAAATTATACCTGAGAGTACTCTTCTATAGAGTTGAAGTTCCACAGAGTATACCTTTGTTCGTATAGTTGACCATCGGGACCGAAAAAGGGGTAAACTACCGTTGGACAGACATGACTTCAAATTTCAGTATAATGAGCGTGAAAGGCCACAAGATCGCTCGACAATATTTTCATGTTTAGAGGGTTTGAAAAGGGCTTAAAAGAAGACCCATTATTTTTTAGGAGTCCTAAGGGTGAGGTCAAGAGCGAAGAAGAATCATGCAAATGAGGCTCAAACTCATATTTAGGAAAAACTA
The DNA here is from genome assembly GCA_009831015.1 of Picea engelmannii. Classification (NCBI taxonomy): domain Eukaryota; kingdom Viridiplantae; phylum Streptophyta; class Pinopsida; order Pinales; family Pinaceae; genus Picea; species Picea engelmannii. The sequence continues at coordinate 374,717 of ML777335.1, read as the reverse complement.
CAAGGACTCCCGAGCCTACAATGTTTTAGAGACAACATGAATACCATAATGCAACCAGGATCTACCTAGGGAATCCATGTTTCGGTAAGCTATACCACCAAGTTGAGAAACTTCTAAAGTATATATGATGGTTTCGTGTCACAACCTGATGGGATCGATCCTATGGCAAAGGAAAAAGACAACGAGATACAAAAGTCAGGGTAGAAACCTAACCTATATGTTCAAGTTGATCATCGGAAAAAATTTCCATGGACCATCGAAAAATACTCAAAACTCAAAAAAATTGTCCCAATACCTGATCAAATCTCTCCTATATAACTCTTGAATCACTCTAAATAGTTTTTGGTATAAATAAAATGATAAGGGAGGCCAAAAAAGTGACAAAAAGAGGCCAAAAATTCTATAAATAGAAATTGGCAGCTCATTATCACCATTGTTGATTTGGAAATTGACTATGGAGCCAAAAGACCCCCTTTGTCAAAAGCGGTGATTCTGGGAGCTACAGCGGATGAAACGAACTTCTGTCTGGACCAAGTAAGTACAAACTCCCTTATATTTCATTTCATGTCTTTATTTGTGCATTGAGTTTCATTTTTCAGGGGGGTGTCAACCTTTAAAAGGTCAACCCTAGGTCCACGCGGGTTGTCTCTGGACAAGCCGCATGTACACGTGACTGTCACCATTATAGCATGTGTGAGCCCACTTATGGAATAAAAAAGGCATAAAAAGCAAGGGTTAACTCTCCTGAACCTTGGTGTTTTGTAGGATGTATGTCCATTAGAGAGAAAGAGAGCATGAAGAGGTAAATGAGTTGGTCGAGGAAGACCCCAATGTTGTGGCTACTTTGATGCAGTGTGGGTTCTCAAGTTTTTCCTATGTCCTTTCATGCAGGCACAACCTAGGCTACTGAATGCCTTGGTTGACTACTGGCATCTGGATGCAGAGTCATTCATGTTAGAGGGGCAGTCACTAGTTCCCACAGTCGAGGACATTTACTTTTTGACTGGACTCTCCAGGAGAGGGGAACCAGTCAATTTCTGAACTTTTCCTGTGGGGCCTCATAACATAGAAGAATTGATAGGCCTATATTGTGTAGCTGATACAGACTGCGCGAGCACACAGGTGCCTATAAGAAAGATCACTAACTTATCGCTACAGGTAATAGTATTGCTTATTGGGCACATTACTAGTTCTGCGGCTCTACATCAGGTGTCCTGTGCATAGATGAACTGTGTAGTCCAGTGCTTAAATGCACAAGTTTTTTATTAGAGTACCACTTTGCTTGAGTGTATGAAAAGACAGTAGACAGATTATCGTTTGCGGACATATAGGAACTTTGGGTTCAGGACCATTCTATGTTCGTTCATTTTTTAGAGAGTTTCGAGTTTCATTCCTCGAGTAGTGGTATGAGGACATCAGGCCTCTCTTCCTGCTGTGTGTAGATGGGTAGTATTGTTGCCACGATAGGGTGGCGAAAGGACCAATGAGTCTTCGATGATGAATTCTTTACGTGGATGTCATGATAGATCCTAGTTATAGAGGATTACCCCTATGCTAGGATTGATTTTTTGAGAGACCCTGAGATACCAGTACCTCCTGGTGAGGAGCAAGGGGAGATGGGTAAGTCTCCACCTTTGTAGTTTTTTTGTTGTATATGTAATTTTTATGTTTTTTTGATATATATATCATTTATTTTTATGCCAGATTATTTGACAGATATGTGTTCATTGTGTGCAGATGTGGGACCAGTGTGACCCGCTGACTATGTGAGAAACAGGTGCCATCCTCGGCCAAAGGCTGCACCTACCGCCGCAAGGGGACCAACAGTAGTAGGATATCTTCCAGCCAGGGAGGCTGAGAGGGTATTGAGACGGGTTGAGTGTAACTTTACTGCGCTCACTCGCATAGTCTCAATGGCAGAGATTGAGGACCTGCCACCATCTATGCAACCTCATGTAGTGGGGGCACCCCAGATGTGGGTCCAGTTGTTTCAGCGTTTAGCCAATGTTGTGGACCAGTATAACAGGGCCCACAGACCCTGACTTTAGCTAGATATTTTGACGTGCCATGAGCACTAATTGTATATATTTTTTGAGGGCATACGCTCTGTAACTCGTTATCGGATATATTTTTGAGGTGCTTGCGTCCGTCTATGTACTCTGGTTACTTTATGATATTATATATGGTTTTTTGGTCTTTTGTGTCTTATGGTTCATGTGTGCAAAAACGTATTTACATGCTTATGTCAATGTTCTTTCATATGTGTGCAAGATGCCAATCTAAAATTTGATTAGCTAGAGTATCTGTAACTTGGTTTAATCTCCTTGGAACATGAAAATATGTAATATAATCAAAGTTTCGTTCTAAGAGACATACCCTAAGGAATCGTCGGTGTAAAGTTAGATCATGAACCCGGTACACTCTATTTAACTGAGACACAACTAGTTGAGTGTCGAGATACCCAATGACAAAGCGTCACGAAGCAACTCAATAATTGCGCTATACTTGGAAACATTATTTTTGGTGTCACCTAAGCATATCCCTCCGGAAGATAATAACTGGCCTTGAGGTGTAAAGATTACCCAAGCTACAAAGGCAAGCCTCCAAGTGTGCCTACTAGCACCATCTGCATACCCAACGAACACCTCAGAATCACTTGACATCTTCCATAGTGACAAAAGATAGTATCAACAACACGTCCATAATACTAAAAGAAACTAAAAAAGTAATAGTACAAAGACTATATATATGTTACAAAAGTTACCCACAGTGACCTGTTTATAAGTAATACTTCTTGAGGTAGAGCCCATTTCGAGGCTTCGCTAAATCATTCCCTTCAAAATCAACCAGACGATAAGCGCCCTTTTTTAAAACCTCTTTTATGATGAAAGGTCTGAACCACATGGGTTTGAATTTTCCTGCCCCCAGGGGGTCCTTATCTTGGTCATAGACCAGGACAAGGTCGCCTTCAGAGAAAATCCGAGGGCGAACAGACCTATCATATTGACACTTGACCTTATGTTTATGAGCCTCATTAGCTAGGGTTGCATCATGACATTTCTCATTGAGCTGCTCAAGGTATACTAACCATTCTTCAAGTGGAGAAGTGTCTAGAAATAATTGTACTTCCAACTTTAGAGACAGGATCTGACATTCGATGAGCAAGATTGCCTCTAGCCCGTAAATGAGTTGAAAAGGTGAGAAACTGGTTGCATTCTTAACAGATCTTCGGTAAGCCCATAATGATGAGTATAACATCAAATGCCAATTTGACTTGGATGAGTTGATAGTTCATTGTAGAATGGTCTTAAGAATTTTGTTTACAGCTTCCACCTGCCCATTTGCTTGGGGGTAGTAGGGTGATGAATGTTCTTGTCATAACCCAAGATTTGATGTTAACTCAGTCATCATCTGGTTCTGAAAGTGACTACCATGGTCAGTGAAAATCTCCCTCAGGACGTCGAACCTTGCTATTATCTGATTGAATAAAAAAAGAGTTGCAGTCTCTCCATCATATTTAAACGTTGGCATAGCTTCGACCCACTTTGTGAAGTAGTCTATAGCTACGATGATATAGCGGTGCCCCCTTGTTGAAGGAGGGTTGCAAGTAGTGTAATCAATCCCCCACTTGGTGAAGGGACCAACTTTGATGACAGGAAACATGGGAGCGGAATGTGCCCTCATCTTTCGAGAGAAGATTTGGCACGGATGGCACTTCTTGACCGATTCGATACAATCTTTGATAAGTGTCGGCCAAAATTAACCTGCTCGTAGAATCTTTTGGGTTGTTTCCAATCCAGACAAATGACCGCCACAAGCTCTGGTATGGCAGTTGTTAAGCACGATAATTGCTTCCTCATGAGTGAGACATCGGCATAAGATTCAGTCTACACCTCTCTGATACAATGTATCATCGATTATGAGATAATTCTTAGCCTGATGGCGTATGCGTCAATGCTCATCACGAGAATCAGTGGTGGGTCACTTCAAAGTCTAGAGATAGATAAGTATATCTCCATACCAGGGATCTGAAGAAGTGATCAAAAACATATCTCCCCGGATAGGCGATTCTTCAGGCACAACGTCACTTGACTCAACCAGAAGTTCTGAAATAAGTTCTGCGAAGACCAGTGACTTTTTGGACTTTGTTGAAATGAATTCTAAGTCAAACTCCTAGAGGATGACTATCCATCTACTGATTTTTCTTCCTATTACCCATCGTGTCAACATGTACTGGAATGGACTCAAGATAGCAATGACAGTGGTCTTGCGAAACAGAACATAATGATGGAACCGTTGAACAGCATGAACTGCTGCCAACGCAAGTTTTTCGATGTGAGAATAATTAAGTTTCGGTCCTACGAGGCCTTGGCTCAGGTAAAAGATCACGTATTATGAGAACAAGTCATCTTTCTGAACTAAAACCATGCCAATGGTTGATTCTGCTGCAGCTAGATATAATAAGAAATCTTTGTTATAGTTAGGTGGTCGGAGTAGAGGGGTAGTTGTGAGGGCATGTTTCAATGCTTCGAAAGAGCATTGAGCCTCATCGTCCCAGTAAAAGGGAACATTCTTTATTTAGTAAGCGCATAAATCCCTTGGTGATCTCGGCATAGTTGGCAATGAAGCATCGTAAAAATCTCACCTTGCCTTGTAGACACTGAAGTTGAAGGATTGTGTGTGGGGGGGGCAACTAAATTATTGTCTCAACCTTGAGAGGATTGACCATGATCCCTGTTGTTGACACTATGAAACCTAACAATTGTCCTAATGTTATGCAGAAGCTACACTTGTTTGGATTCAAGCGAATCTGAAATTAGCGACAATGTTCGAAGATCAGTCGGGGGTGTGTGGGATGATCCATTCTCTTACGAGATCGCAATGCTAAATCATCTAGATAGGCCTCGACTATATTATTGAGGTCATGGAAAGAAAAAGACATGGCCCGCTGAAAGGTGGCTCCAGCATTTTTTAGACCAAAAGGAATTTTACGATATGCGAATGTACCCCATGGGCAGATGAATTCAGTTTTGTGTTGGTCTTCGGGTTTGATTTGGATTTGATTATATCTCGAAAAACCATCCATGAAAGAAAAGGCTTCGCAACCCGCACATTCATCAATTATCTGGTTGATGAACAGTGTGGGAAAATTATCTTTGGGACATGCTGTTATCGGACTAATCAATAGGTGCGGACACTAACAGATCTCCCTAGATCCACCTGGATCTAGAACAAAACAGGACAGGACATGACTCTTTCCCTAAGTTTTGATCATTGAATTAGCTAGTAGGAAGGAACAAGTAACATACCTTTGTGTCACTTCCTAGGGTCTTTGTTTCTTCCGCTTTGCTCCGGTGCTCTCATGAAGTCAAGACAAAAACAACACAAACCAATCCAAAGTGAAGATAGAAAAATATATTCAACTGTCAACTTATGTGTATGATCAAGGAATTACACAATAAAGTGAGAATGACTTTATGGGAAAGGGACATGTCACTGTATCATATTAATTGAAAGTAGAAGATTACAACCTGATCGCCTTGATGTCGAAAGCTTCCTTTCGATGGCTCTTGGCTCCAACACACACACTTGTTCAATCCTTGCATTAAGAAGATCAAATCCTCTTGATAGACTTGCTAGAGTCTCCAAGCTCCTGTTCAAGCTAAGTCCTTCACACAATTCTTTCACCAATTCTCCAATGAATATTGCTTAACCTTTTCCATGAGAATTCCATCAATATATAGGAGGAAATGAGATGGTTACTTGTATAAGAATGATCCCACAATATCAGGGAATCCATTACAAGGATAACCATTCGAATGCCAACCCATTCTTCTAGAAGATTCCCTTCTAGAACCATCGAGAATTCATCTTTTTCCAAGATTTAGAGAAGGTTCGCACCCTAGCTATTTAGCACAGTGAGAGAAGTTTTCACCCTAGCTTAAAGCAGCCTGTGAGAATGGGTGATTCTCGCACCCTGGGATATTAGCAACCTGCGAACTCTCTTCAAAAGTAATTTTTCTGGGAAGAGATGAATGTCACTTTTCTCAGGAGAAAGTTCTTATGAGGAGCCTGAGTACAACATCATCAATACACCATCATGATGACCAAAATCATGGGTAATAGAATTCCCCCCAAAGTATGAGGCCAGAACTAGTGACAGCCGAAAGACTTTGTAAATTGCATGTGTGTGTCAGAAACCAGGAGCACACCTAATCGGAAACCTGCGAACAACCAAGCATCTGCAGAATATCAAATATACCAATTCTGAGGTAGGCATTCTCATACTTAGATCACAGACAGATGACATTGTAGACATAGTTCATGGCCACCAATCATACACTGTGGATCCATGTCATCAAAATATAACATAGCCACCAGGAATACACTGTGGATCTATGCGAAAAAATTCAAATTGAGACGACATAGCCACGAGATATACACAGTGGATCTATGTGTCACAGATTATACATATTCCATCGCAACCTGGACAAAGAAATGATATCCAGGGTCTTCAATCTTGTCGCCCAAAAGTACAAATCTAACCATGTGATTACATGTGTTGAATTCGAACATGGCATAAACCACTTGATTACCGGTCATTGATGAAACCGTTAACAAGTGCGAGGGAAATCACCATTAATGTCAATGACTCCCAAGGTACTCTAGTACAATCCATCAAGTGTGAATTAATGAGTTGAATTCGAACATCCGATGGAATCTTTCGATCAGGGGTCATTGATGTAAACCCACTGTCAAAAGCGAGGAAACCTGCCATTGAGGCATGCAAGTTCCAAGGTACCAAAGAATTTCTAAGTCTTGTTTCCGGATAATGAGCTGAAGTAGACAGAAAAAAACTTGTCATAGAAGGGCCTTAATTTATCCCCCATCAATGACATGAAATGAGTAACATATTTTGAAGGTGGAACAGAGTATGATGTAAATTGAACTGGACACAGGGAAGGCCGACATGGAGAGAATGGACAACTGTAGATGGTCGACTCAATAGAGGTCTCGGATGAACTTCTCTTGAACATAAGAACGACAAAACCAATGATTTGGTAGCATTGAATCAGAGATGGCATGGGGTATGACCTCGTAGAAAATCGAATGAGAGACAAATGGATTTCCCAAACCAGCTTCAAATAATGAATAGGGGGTGTCATGTTCAAGAGCGACACTTACTGCCAATTAATACGAATATGAAAACATATCCCTTTCTGAAATTTTCCCCCACTATTTCTGGCGAGTACCTCTTTATTTTTACGCAAGCTTGAGGAGGATAACATATGCTTGTTGATATAAGCTTATCCTTCAGATAAGTCCTTCGGAGTATGTTTAACGAACCCTAGGAAGGAGTGGTTCGATCCCATTACGAGTCTGTCCATGTTTGTTTAACGAGTCTAGAGATAGAAAACTCAAAGGTTTTTCATGATTATAGAGTCTGGAAAAACACTTAAAAGAGAAATCTCTCAATTCCTTTTTCATAAAATAGTCTGATGAGACTGAAAAAGAGATGAATTATCGCCCACCAGATGCTTTCTCCAAATACTTTATCGAGCGTGAAAATAGCAAGGTCGCTCGGTTATCTTTTCATGTTTAGAGAGTCTGAAAAGATCTTAAAGAGGACTCTAGGGGGGTTCATATTTCATATAACCTTGTCGAGCCCGAAAAAGTGATAAAAGTATGCTCTATCATGTTCTCATGTATTTTCGAGTGTGAGAACGAACAAAGACCAAGCTCGAGGTTTTGTGCAAAAATCCATGAAAAATAATCAAAACATGCGATGAAAAAGAAAAATATGTCTGCATTCCCTGTACATGAACATCGAAGTCATTACACCTGCAAAAGTTACACTCAAAAGGGCATTAGGGATTAGGTTTTAATCAATAAATAATTAAAAAACTCAATAACATGGTAAAAGTTAATATAAAGAAGTAAAACTCTTTTTACCATATCATTTTCACTTTTCCACTATTTGAGACCAAAAACCCCTCTTTTACCCTCGAAGTTAAGCGTTAGATTACGAGAGTTAAGAGCATCCATTTGACGAGCCGTCAGTGACAGTGAGGTAGGCTCTTTGTCCTCTACTCTTTCATGGTTTAAATTTTCATTTTCATTGGTAAAAACACATTTTTTGAGTTTGTTTTGTGAGCCATTCTTACACTCAGCCATTCTTGCAGGTGGGCTACATAGGACCTACGAGAATGGTTCATTCTTGTAGGTGAGCCCATAGTAGTCTGCGAGGTTCTCTCACTGTGCCTAAAGGGAACCTACGAGAACGCAAAGCATTAAAAAATTTTGAAGTTCTGCTCAATGAAAGAAAACCAATTTATGAATAGAGTTATTAATCTTCTTTTTGTGCTTCTTATGCAGGTATTTGGCCATGAAAATGGTTATGGAATGGTGCGAAAGGGAGTGAAAAGAATATAATGACATTGTCATAAATCATCCGTCCACTATTTCCGCTTTGAGAAACTGTGGTCTTCTGAAGTACTTTCGTATCCCGGGCATGAGGGCCCAAGTCAGGTTATTAGAGTACCTTGTGCATATGTGGGATCCTGATCAGCAAGTATTCCATGTAGGGGTCCACACACTATCCTTAGATATTGAGGACATTTACTTCTTGACTAGACTGTCAGGACGTGGGTACCACGTGAGCCTGACTAGTAACAGAGGTGGTGGGATTCCCATGAGTGAGTACTGTCGCTTACACTGTGTTCCCGAGGTAGAGAGGAAGAAAGGGAAAGTAGCTATTTGGGGAGTACGGGATTTGACCCTCCATACTATATTATTCACCATAGCTCGAATGGATGAGAGATATTCTCCTCACATGGTGCTCCATAGTTACTTTCAGTATGCGATAGAGTGTATTGAACCTCAGGTTTCTAACTGGGCAGATGCAGTGATTCGTAGCATGAAAAGGCAGTTGACCAAATGCAGACGAGGCAACCTGAAGAAATTCGGGTATGGGTATTTGTTAGTGTCCTTCTTTCTCGAGAGGGTTCCATTAATGAGGCTACAGTTTGAGTGGAATTCACCGACTCCCAGGGATCCAAGAATGCTGAGATGGTGTCAGCTCATGGCCCGACACGTAGTTGGACCAATTATCAAGTATGATGATACCTTCTTCGACTGGTTGCGACCACAAATGTTGATGGTCGACAATTATGCTTATGTCAAGTTGGATTTCCAAGGAGATCCATACTTAGTCCTGCCGGAGGATGCTCAGTGGGGGGAACTTGGTAAGAAGTACACAATTTTTTCTTTTTAAAATGTTTTTGTGAATTTTATCATACGTAAAAAAAAAAAAATTATATGTTCGTACAAAGACTAAATACAAAATTCGTTTTTTTGATGACACAGATGTGGGACCTTACAGACCTTCTGGTACTTCTCCCATTCAGTAGCTAGGAGAGGTAGCACCAGTGCCACAATGGGACGTTGAGGATTATCAAGCAGTGGAACAAAACCTAGAGGGTTTGACAGCAGATATTCCAAACATGCCTCTTGGAGAGGTTCCACGACGTTATCAGTGTCACATAGTAGGAGTGTCAGAGTCCATAGGCCGAATGCTTCGTAGGGTTGCCCGGGAAGTCATATTTTACTATGAACGTCATCCATGACGTCATTTTGCAGAAGCTATGAGCTTCATATTTTGACATTTTGGTCTTCGGACAAAACTTTTTGTAAAAAACTCTTTTGATCATTATATATACATACGAATTCTATCGGTTATCTTGTGTTGTGTGAAAATTGATGTGATTGATTTATAAATGATCCAAATGTCTTTCTAATACATAGTTAGCTAATGCATCAGTTAATGTATTTAGACATCTAGGAATATGTTGATATTCAATATAATCAAAATAACGTTCCAAGAGGCGAATTCACAAATACACCTGTAACAAAGTAGGACTTCGAATAGTATAGACATTACTTAACTGTAGTACTACAAGCTACGAATCGAGTTGCACAACCAAATGATGAATTCTGAGCGAGATAGCATCAATCAACAATTCGATAACAGTGCTATACTCTGCAATATTGTTGGTCGCACGGCTGAGACACACACCTCATAAGGAGACAAGATCGTTTGTAGGGGCATAAATTTCCCATGCAGTGGAAGTGAGGTTCTGAGTACTACGGCTAGAACCATCAGCGAAGCTAATGTAGGGTAGCGAAGACTCCAACATCTGGAAATCAAACACAACGTCACATAAGGGCAGAGACCAGATAATGACAAAAGCAAGCTATAGTAACACACAAGAAGTATGATACAATAAAAATACAAGTACTCGTGCATAGATGATTTTATGCATAGTACTTCTTCAAGTACAACCCATTTTGGGGTTCACTCAAAGGGATACCATCGTAATCCACTAACTCATTAGCTCCATTTTCCAAAATGCGTCAAATGATATAAGGACCTCGCCACATGGCTTCGAATTTTCCATCTCCTAGCATATCTCCGTCTTGTTCATAGAGGAGAACGAGATCTCCTTCGGAGAAAATGCGAGGCTTGACATGTTTTTCATATTGGGCCTTGACACATTTTTTCTGAACTTCTATGACTAGGGTAGCATCGCGTCGAGTTTCGTCTAATCACATAAGATACAAAAGGCATTCTTCCTCAGCAGCAGTGTTTGGTAGGAGTTCAATACCTAGCTTTAGGGAGGGTATTTCTCATTCAATCAGGAGAATGGCTTCCAAACCATAGACTAACTGAAAAGGTGTAAACCGAGTAGCAGACTTGACGGATGTTCGGTAAGCCCACAATGCCAAAAACAACATTGTGTGCCAACTTGTTTTGTGAATCCCTATCATTCGTCGGAGCATAGTTATGAGAACTTTGTTAATTGCTTCGACTTGGCCATTGGCTTGTGGGTAATAGGGCATTGAGTTATCATGGAGAAGACCCAACTTTTCAGTAAGTTTGGACATCATGAAGTTTCTAAAGTGGCTACTGTGATCAGTGACGATAGCTTGGGGAACACCAAAATGAGCTATGACGTGATTAAAAATGAATAATGTTGCATTCTTTCCAGTGTTTTCAAATGTTGGCATTGCCTCGGCCCATTTCATAAAGTAATCAATGGCTGCAATAATGTATCCATGCCCCCCGGCCGAGTGAGGGTGACATGTCATGAAATCGATGCCCCATTTCGCAAAGGGACCAACGGAGACCACAGGGTGAAGAGGAGCGGGATGTGACCGTATCTTCTGATTATAGGTCTGGCAAGCATAGCATTTTTGAATGGTGATTATGTAGTCGTTAAATAAAGAAAGACAAAAATACCCTGCTCATAAGATCTTTTGGGCAGTAGCATACACAGACATATGACCACCACAGGCTCCAGAATGGTAGTCATTCAAAGCTTTCTCGGCTTCATCGAACGTTAGGCAGCGTCGAAAAACAGAGTCAATCCCCCGATGATAAAGAGTATCCCCGAGGATAATATATTGACGGGCTTGATAGCATATGCGACATCAGTCAGTACTAGACAACATTGGCCGGAAAGTTTGGGTTTGGAGATATATAATGATATCACCATACCAAATATCATCAGTGCTAATAAGGAAAAGGGATTCATCGGTTAATGAATCAGTTGCTACATTTTTCGTTTCAGAATAGGGAAAGTCACATATCAACTCAGCAAACACTAAGGACTTCTTGGACTTGGCGCGTTCGAATTCCAAGTCAAACTCCTGGAGTATCACAATCCATTTGGAGTATTTTCCCCCTAGAAATTGACATGTGAGAATGTGTTGCATAGGGTTGCAGTTAGAAATCACCGTAGTCTTGCGTGAAAGGATATAGTGATAGAAGCATTGGACAGCTTGGACGGCAGCCAAGGCCAGTTTTTCGACATGTAAATACTTGATTTCGGTAGGCATTAGACTTCGACTCAAGTAGTAGATAACATTTTTGTCATTAACATCATCCTCTTGGACAAGAACCATACCAATGGTGTAATCTGAGGCGGCAAGGTAGAGGAAATAATCGCGACTATAATTGGGGGGAAAGAGAAGCGGAGCACGCGTTAGGGACAATTTCAAAGCTTTGAAAGAATTATTGGCGATGGTATCCCAGACGAACTTTGAACCCTTCTTTAAGAGCTGCGTAAATCCACGAGTTATCTCGGCATAATTTGGGATAAAACGACCAAGAAAGTTTGCTTTCCCCTGCAAACTTTGTAACTGGCGAAGTGTAGAAGGAGGAGGGAGATTAAGGATCACCTCAACCTTTAAAGGATCCACCCGGATCCCTTGACGTGAAACGATAAAACCTAGAAGTCGGTCGGATTCTACGCAAAAAATGCACTTATGAGGATTCAAATGTGTACGGTAGAACCGACAGTGGACGAAAATGGCTCAGAGGTGGGTTGGATGATCGACTCGGTGCATTGAGTGAGGGGGAAAATCATCTAGATATGGTTGAACGATGTGCTTGATATCATGGAAAGCATAAGACATAGCACGTTGAAAAGTTGCACCAGCGTTCTTGAGACCAAAAGGAAGTTTTCGATAGGCAAAAGTACCCCAAGGACAAACAAAAGTGGTCTTATGTTGATCCTCAGGAACAATGTTGATTTGATTATACCCAGAGAAACCATCCATCAGAGAGAAGATTTCACTTCTGGTGCAATCCTCGACAATCTGATCAATGAAAGGCGTAGGAAAGTTGTCTTTGGGACAAGCTTTGTTGATATCCCTATAATCAATGCACACATGAATTGTCCCTTGTTTCTTGTCAATCGGGACAAGATTGGAAACCCAATCTGTGAGAGCCATCGGATAAATAAAGTCGACTTTAAGAAGTTTCTCAACTTCAAGCTTGATAGCAGCCACTTTACATGGGTGAATTGGACGAAGGCATTTCCGGATGGGTTTAGAGTTAGGGTATGTCTTGATCTCATGTATCACAATCTCAGGGTCGATACCCGACATTTCTTCGTAGCTCCAGGCAAAGATGTCATGAAACTCTTTGAAAAGGGATGTGTAGGTGACGACTTCGTCAGAAGAACACGAAGCTCTGAGATGGACAATTTTGACAATCCCAGGTTTAACAGATATGTCGAGGGGAATAGTGGGCGAGATATTGCTTAAGTTACCTTCATAAAACACATCGTATGCGGACTCAGGAAAGGTTGAGATAACGACAATGGTCAATGGGGTCGAGATCCATTGGTATTTTTCAAGGGTATGTTGCTCCAGAAAGAGGATGGAATGATGATGTCCATCGTCCCAAGGGGTGTCTTCCATGACAGACATGATCATCTCATCCATGGAAAAAATGACATGGAAAGGATCTAGAGATAACTCACCAAGAGAGGGGGTAGAAGGTGTTATCGATTGAATGGCCTAATAGGTGGATTCGACCGGACTTAATGGCATTTTGTCGCTGTAACGAAGATGATATCCAGGGTTAGGTACTATCTAGGGGTCATGAGATGCAGGAAGTTCGTGAGTCAAAGTGGAGATCATGTTGATGGAAGCAACAGATGGGTGTGGAACATCGGGTGATGGAATGGGGAAAGTACCCATTAACGAAGAGTCTTTTAGAAGGCCTACACTGACGTTCTCATAACCCGGTGGGGTTTTAGCGATGAATGGTACGTTTCCAGTATGGGTATCGGAATTAAAGAAGGCTAGTTGGTCGACGGTGATGACCTTTCCTTGATGTGGGAAATGTACCACACGAAAAAGGGTCGACACAACTGCGTGCATGGAATCAATCCAGCTGTAGACAAGCAAAAGATTGTAATCAAGGGGAGTGTCGAAGACTTCCACTTCGACTTGGACTGTTTTGCCTTCTAACATGATGGGCAACGAAGGAAGGACACCATAGGGCTTAAAAATGGAGACATTGAAGGATTTAAGAGTGTTCTGGAATTCGTTCAGAGGGGGAGAGCCAATGGTTTTCTAGTAAGCAAGAGACATGACACACGTCAAGGCACCCTTGTCAATAACGGTTCGACAAATTTTTTTGTCAGAGACAATCACTTGGATCTGGAACGCAAGTTGGGGGGGGTAACCTTGGAATGTGATCTTCCAAGTCAAAAATTATTAAATTCGTATCCGTCGAATCGATTCCACCGATAGATTTCAACAGTGCCTTCCGTTGCGTAGGAAAACTTTGAAGGACTTCGAGGGCTGACATCGCAGAAGGTGCTTGGGATAGATCTTCAACAATGTTGTAGTTTTGGGAAGCATGAGCATGAGGATTGAAATCTGATTTCTGAACGACGCCCTTTGGGGGTCCGAAGAATTGTGTCAAGGCTCGGTCGTTTGAGATGAAGAGGACCATTGGTAGGTGGAGTCACGGGAGAGAGTTGTACCAAGGAAGGAGGTAGATCATCAACCTTCTCTTTAGAGGGAGAATAATCTTTGGCTCGAGTTGTGATAGAAACATCGCTCTGCTTTGAATCGCTAGTACACATCAATACATAAGATGTAGAAGAATATGAGGGTTGGTCATGAATGACCAATTGAGCCTGTTGTTGAGACGGGAAGGGTTGGGACAAAACATCCAGAGCAGGTGGTTTTCGAGCTCTTTGAAGGAACTTAGTGACCTCGGCACGTCATGGAAAATCCTTCGTGTAGTGATCATCACCACAGATAAGACAAGGGTATCGAGGTTTGTGCTTATCCCGATCATCAACAAGTGTAGTTTTGGTTCTCTCTACTTGAGAAGTATTTTTGTCCTCCTTATTCTTACCTCTTCCCTTTTTAGATTTGTTTTTACCGGCTGGGGTAGATTGGACTGCATTTACCTCAGAAGTCTTGCTGGTGGGAGGGGCAGGAGATGGAGAATTTTTAACATTAGAAGCAGGTTTGGGGTTGGCGCTTGAGGTAGAATGTGGTTGGGCCTGGAAAGTGTCAATCACACTGTCGGCTACATGCAAAGCAGCAGGAGTAGTTGAAGTGGCGGAAGTGGAAGGACGAGGTAAGTCAGGTAGTAAATCGTAAAGGGTACCTGTTTGTGAGTAAACGAGGTCAAGGTATTGAGCATGACTTATGGCCTTCTTTTCTGTGACTACTCCACCCATGGAAATGTCACGACTGATGTCGTTCACAAATGATTTTTTGAACCATTCTACCAGCAACTGATCGGGGAGTTCAAGTTTAATGAGACGTCGTCTCTGTCGCCACTCATGAATGTGATTGGATATATGAGTGGCTTTGTTCTGTTTGAAAGAAGTAAAAATCTCGGTCCTCGTATCATAATGAACCGATAACTGGTAGTGTGTGAGGAAAGCCATAGCTAGGGTGTTGAAGTAAGAGAAGAAACCTCGTGGAAATTCTATATACCACTTCGCAGCAGAACCTGTGAGGGTTCGTTGAAAAAGACGTAAACGAATTGAGTCATCCATCAACGAGTTGGATGAGCACCATAGGTGAAAATTCATAACATGATTGTTTGGGTCCTCTCCCACTTTGTCGTCGAATTTAGGAATGTTCGATGGTAGCTTGGCTGGTATAGCAGGCCATTGGGGAGAGTGACGAATTGGATCATTTAAAATCCTTGACAAATCAGGAAGATCCAAAGTGGCTAAAAAGGGTAACTGTCGATTCACCTACGGATACTGGTGGCTTTGGGTAGGAAGCCCCATCGGCAAACCAGTAGGACCATAAGCAGTCTGCATATAATGTGAAGACCTAGGCAGATTCAGTGGTGGTTGAAGAGGATAGTAGCTCATGGGATTGTACCTTGGAACGGGGACGTGAGTTTGAGCAGTTGAGCCCCAAATAGGATTGAACGAACCTGGATAGGGTTGGCCCATACTAGGGGGTATTACAGATGTAGCTGGAAACTACTACTCCCCAGTCGATTGAGGAGGATGTTTTATCAACTGATTCCAATACTGGGCCAAAGACAGAGGTATGTGTTGTCCATAAGGTGGGGTTGGTCCTCCTATCGAAGGTGGTGTTCCAATTGGGGGTAGCGTTCCAATTGGGGGTTGTGTTCCAATTGGGATTTGCGTTCCAATAGGAATTTTCCCATTGAGAGAGGGTTGAGTCATACCACCTTGGTGAAATTTTCCACCAACGGGAATCTGGTAATTTGGAGTGAATGATGGAATAGTGCCACTAGGACTAAGACTACTAGTGGAAGACAAGGAAGGTCCTCCAAAAGGAAATTGAGGGAGTGTCGGAATAAAACCAGGAAGAGAGTTCCCAGAAGAAGAAGGACCACCATGAGAGCCAGATGGGGTTTGCGTAAGAGTGGGAATGGAAGCATTCAATGCACGGTATCTGGGTGGTAGTGTCGGAGTGACATTGGGCATATGCGGTGTGCTAATGGGAGCGAGACTAACCGTAGTAAACCCGGTTGGAACACTCGTAGTATCTATGTGATGGGCCATTTCGATAGGGATGGTAAAGTGATAGGTGGTAGTAAACGATACTGTCTCTGGACTAGAGATTTCGAAAATCATAGGTGGGGTGATTTCGGAAATCACAGGTGAGCCTGGACCAAAAAGGTCCCATCGAAAAACACCCATAGACCAAAAACAATCTTGGCCTTCGATGCCTAGAAAGGGTCCAACCGGTGATCCGGAAGATGTAACAACTAAGTCTCCAGAAGAATTCAGTCACATAAACAGTCGCTCAGAATCAGGGTGAAGTCGAAAGTCCTCTCGAGTATTGGTGATTCAGAAATGTTTGAGAGATTCAGTTCATTCCAATTGTGGTGTGGTGACGTCTGGGACTTCACTCCGCTGAGGAGAGCCCTCGGGTGAACTTGTAGGAAAGGGTTGAGAATCTTCCAGATGCTATGGAGATAAACCATGCATTCTACATGAACGATGTGGAGGAGCTATTCTAACCGAGTGACTAACTTCACGAAGAAAATCTTATGGTCAAATTTGATAAAAAAACAATCACGCGCTAGTAAACAAAATCTAGGAAGAAACACCAAACAAACAAGACCTTCTAATTCTGAAGTCACTAGTTGGTGATGAAATCCAACGTCTCAACAATGAGACAAGAAGGGGTTGGGTTAGGGTGGAAAAGTTACGCTGACGACCTGCTTAATAGACTTACACCCTGGTGAAAGCTCCCACACATAATCATGGGTATACCCTCCAAGGAGCCTGAGTGAGTTTGGTCAATGTCGATTCCAGGTACCATGAAGACTTTCCCCTTCACAGTCACCTTGTGTAAGACCCTAGAAAGATAGGTCTCTAAGGTTACCACTGATAACAATAAATCCTGGGGGGACAGTCGACATTCTGATCCACACACAAGGGCAGGGTATCTAGCCCGAAATCAACTCAAAAGGATTCCACTCATAATTGTGGGTATACCTCCAAGTGATCCCCGTAATACATGCAATCTCTACACTGATATCAACAAAGCAGGGTGAGTAACTCTATCAATATCAATGCGACCTCGTGTTTGACCCTTGTGTGGGAAGGGCTTCCCAGGACAATATGTTGCAAATGGAATTTGACACTCCTTAACACAAGATGTTATTGTGTGTTTTGTTCTTTGGAGAGTGTATCTCTCTACCTATTCCAAAGCGCTAACCTAGCTAAATGTTGGTGTAATAGAGCCCTAGAAAAGAGTTACTAGTTAAATTTTACAATTGCGCAATGTTATTAAGGGTTGTTGTTACTCAAAGGAAACGGAGATGAAACTGATGTTGTATGAGACTCTGATCCAACGATGCATGGATAAGAATGAAATATATAAATTTTCGTTCAATGAATCCTATGTACAGGAGGGAAAGAGAATTTTTCCAGATCAAACTTAAAATACAAGACACAATTTCCTTTAAAATGTAATTGCAACAAACCATGCATCAATAACAATTCTCTATTGTTTCTTTTTCAATAATTTCAACAATTGATTTTCAATACTTTCAAAGACGAAAATGTTTTTGGAAAGAAAAACGTTTGTTCACTTTTCAAAAAGGACCTACACCATGATGGTGAGAGTGCAGAAAATCAAGAACCAATGAACAAGCAATAGATAAAAAAACCCAAACCACTCTTTCAATCGAAACAAAAATAACAAGCAAACCAAACTAGTCTTTTCAATTGCATGAGAAAAATGATCTTTCAAATGATGAGCAAATGATAAATACAAAGATACTCAAATTTCAACCGATCGTCGGTCCTTAACCAAACAAGCACACTCAGATTCCAAAATCAAAGAGTATATCTTGGCAGAGAGAAGTCAAGAAATGAAAGTCAAGAAAAAGTGACAGGAAGAGCCTTTGAAATCCTAAAACTGTTCATACACAAAAAATAAAGACAAGAGAACATCAATCAATGGTCCAAGAAACTCTTTTTAAGAACCTATACTGATCTGGGCAGTTGAAGATGCAAAAACTCAAATCCAAAATTTTGAAAAAGAGGATTCGCAGGCTGGCAATATTACACAGTGCGAGAATAGGTGATTCTCGCATGTGAGCTTTGAGTAGAGTGTGAGAACCTCGCACTGAACCTAAAAGTAGGGTGAGAACTCAATAGATTCTCGCAGGACACTGTGGAGTGCAGTGCGAGAACCTCTGAAACTAATCAATTTTTTGGAAAAAGACACAAAATTTGAAGAGGCCTCTGGACCCAGAGGGTCTATCAGGGTATCCTGAAGACTCAGAGATTGATATGAATGGAGAAAGGTAAGGCAAGAGAAAATGGTCAAGGAAAAATACCAAAAACCACAAACAAAATGGGTTATCTCCCCAGTGGAGTCGCCAATTTTGTTATCGGACTAATCGGTAGGTGCGGACACTAACAGATCTCCCTAGATCCACCTGGATCTAGAACAAAACAGGACAGGACATGACTCTTTCCCTAAGTTTTGATCATTGAATTAGCTAGTAGGAAGGAACAAGTAACATACCTTTGTGTCTCTTCCTAAGGTCTCTGTTGCTTCCGCTTTGCTCCAGTTCTCTCATGAAGTCAATACCAAAACAACACAAACCAATCCAAAGTGAAGATAGCAAAATATATTCAACTGTCAACTTATGTGTATGATCAAGGAATTACACAATAAAGTGAGAATGAATTTATGGGAAAGGGACATGTCACTGTATCATATTAATTGAAAGTAGAAGATTACAACCTGATCGCCTTGATGTCGCAAGCTTCCTTTCGATGGCTCTTGGCTCCAACACACACAATTGTTCAATCCTTGCATGAAGAAGATCGAATCCTCTTGATATACTTGCTAGAGTATCCAAGCTCCTGTTCAAGCTAAGTCCTTCACACAATTCTTTCACCAATTCTCCAATGAATCTTGCTTAACCTTTTCCATGAGAATTTCATCAATATATAGGAGAAAATGAGATGGTTACTTGGATAAGAATGATCCCACAATATCAGAGAATCCAATACAAGGATAACCATTCGAATGCCAACACATTCTTCTAGAATATTCCCTTCTAGAACCATAGAGAATTCATCTTTTTCCAAGCTTTAGAGAAGGTTCGCACCCTATCTATGTAGCACAGTGCGAGAAGTTTTCACCCTAGCTTAAAGCATCCTGTGAGAATGGGTCATTCTTGCACCCTGGGATATTAGCAACCTGTGAACTCTCTTCAAAAGTAAGTTTTCTGGGAAGAGATGAATGTCACTTTTCTCAAGAAAAATTTCTTATGAGGAGCCTGAGTACACCATCATCAATACACCATCATGATGAAAAAAATCATGGGTAACACATGCCTTGTTCAAATCAAAAAAGTTGGTACATACATGAATCGTGCCTTGTTTTTTATTGACTTGCATGGGTTTTGACACCCATTGAGTCAAATGGATAGGATAGATAAACCCAGCTTTTAGAAATTTCTCAACCTCAACCTTAATGGTTGTTGCTTTCTTAGGATTAACTGGACAAAGCTTCTGCTAAACCAGCTTGGCATCAATATACTTTGTGATTTCATGTTCAACTATTTTTGGATCGATACCTGGCATTTCCTCATAAGACCAAGAAAAAACATCGCGGAATTCTTTGAAAAGATCTGTGTAGATTTGAATCTCTTCAGGGGAACAGTCATCTCCGACGAAGACATTCTCCATGATGCCATGGTTTAGGGAGATATTGATCGGTAAGGTTTCAGTGATAGTTGTCATATTACCCTCAGCATAAACATCACATGTAGCTAAGAGATTAATAGGACAAGACCGATCTCCCATTATAGTCACGGTGAATTCTCTTGCTTCTATTCAGCTTAACTATGGGAGGAAGTATAATATGTGATGAAGATATTCCCAGGGTTTATCCGGACTAGTCATTGCTTCAATTATTGCTTCATCAAAGGGAAATACTAAGTCTAATGAATTGGTGTGAGCGAGAGAACCCTGAGCCCAAATAGGCTCTAGAAGTGGATCAAACTCTTGTGTAGGAGCTGGATCAGTGTGGGCTAAAGTTTTTTGGACTAAAGAGTATTCTACTTCAACTGCGGACAAGGGCATGGATATGCCTGGGTGCCCTATTCCATCCATCGTGGCCGATAGGGAAGGAAGTATCCACAGATCGTCGAAGTAAGTCATGCGGAACGATGAAACTTGAAAAATATCAACCTTGTGGTGATTGGATTTAAACTTGATATTGCCTTGAGGGGGTGGGTAATCGAAGGTACCCATCAAATATGGGCACAAACCAACCCCTACGTTGACGAAACCTGGTTGAGGATTATCAATCATTGAGATCGTGGATGCCCCCAATGCAGGGTCAGGTCTGGAGAAGGACAATTGATCGATGGTCACTATCCAGGAAACAACAAGACCCGGAAAACTGTAGAAACCATAGATTGCATGGAATAAGTCCAAATCCTTCCTAACAAGAGGTTATAGTCAAGGGGAGCATCGACTACCTCTACTTCAACACACACGGTCTTCCCTCCTAACTGCATGGGGAAAGAAGGAACGATACCATGTGGTCGAAATGAATGACCGTTGAAAGCGGTGAAGAGAGTAGGTGACGGAGACAAAATGGGCTAGCCAACGGCCTTCCAACATGCCAACAACATAACGCATGTCGAGGCACCCTCATCAACCACCGTGTGGAAGATATTCTGAGTAAAAATTTTCGTGGGATAAGCCACTACTATCTGAAATGCTACATGGTAAGGTAGATGAGGTTTTAAGTCGGTTCTATCCAGCATGATTGTACCCTGATTACAAGTCTCGGTAGATCCTAAAGAGATTAACAAGTCTTTCTTCTAGGAAGGGTAGCTTTGGAGGACCTCCAAAGTAGACATTGCACAAGGGGTTTGTGATAAATCTTCCACCACAGAGTAGTTCTGGGCGGCCCTTGCATTTGGGTTATGAGAAGATTTTTTAAATGCACCTTTGGGAATTCTTGTCATTGTTTCACCCAATGTCTTCTCAATCTGTAGAGGAAGAGACGGGAGTTCATCTTCTTTACCCTTCTCAGAAGTGTCTGGTTTACTATAGTCATGCGCCATAGTCGATATAAAAGCATCACCCCTCACCATATATACGTTTGCGAATGCAAGGTTGTTCACAGGCGGAGAGGGGTCTTGGTTGCCCCCTTCCATGCTTGCAGAGGCTTGGGTTAGATTTTTCCCATGTTGAAAGGGATTGGTCAACACAGCAGGTTGTTTCTACGTTACAAACTTTTAGGCCTTTGCAAGTCGAGGACATAGATGGGTCGGGTGGTCTTCCGCACACATGTTGCATGGATACCTCTCCTTCCTTTTCCAGTGTTGTCCCCGCCACCATTATCGGTAGGTTTTTTATCCCCCTTACCCTTCTTTCGTTGTTTTTTCTTTCCTTCAGGCTGTTGGGTGGCCTTTGGGTTAGTCGATTGCACTATGTGTACCTCCGACGTTTTGGTAGCGGGAGCAGCCAAAGTAGTAGTTTGGTTGGTCGTTGTGTGTTGTATAGATAATTGTTGCAACTGCTTCATCAATTGCTCAGCGGACTTTGTTTGTGCTAAACCAACAATACCATCGGCATGTGGTCCAGCTCTCTGTCTAGTTTTATCCAATATTGAGTGTGGCACATCTGGCAAGATGTTATATAATAAATCGGACTGAGAATAGATGAGCTCAAATTTTTGAGCTCTCATGATGGCATCTTCTTTGGAAAATACTCTAGACATTGCGAAGTCTTTGGATAACTGCGATACCAAAGACTTAAGGAAACACTCAAGCAGGAATGTTGGTGGGACTGGTACCTTAATTAAACTCTTTCGATGTCTCCATTCTCGGATGTGATTAGAGATCTGGTCTGTTGTTGTCTATTTGAAATTGGCCAGTAGCTCTGTGCCAATGTCGTATCTCATAGGTAACTGGAAATGGTTGAGGAAATCCATTGTCAGCTCGCCGAAAGAAGAGTATCTTGAGCGATCGAGCTCAATGTACCATTTCACGGCACTCCCAATGAGAGTACGTTGAAACAATCGCAACTATACAGAGTCATATTTCAACGAGTTAGATGAGCACCAAAGGTGGAAGGTAGTCACATGATCTCCTGGATCTTCGTTAGGCTTGGCTTCGAACTTTGGAATGTCCGAAGGAAACTTCGTCAGCATAGGAGGCCAACACGAATCGTGACAAATAGGGTGATTCAACAACCTTGTCAAATCTGGCAAGTGAAAATTCATCAGGAAGGGTATTTTGGGTTGTTGGTGATAACCTGGGAAAAAGGGGCCTGACATTTGAATAGCGCCGGGTTGCCAGGAAAAGTTTGGCTGCTAGCCTGGATTCTGGTAGAAACCATGGCCCTGGCCAATGCATGGATTTTTCATATGTGGAGACATCATCGACTGATTTCCCAAATAGGACATAGATGGTTGGGAATTCATTATATTCAAAGAACTCTAGGAAGGGTTGCCCCATGTCGATCCCTTGGGGATAGGCATAGTAGTTTGTCTGGGCTTCCATTGATTGTGGAAAGAATTACCCTATATTGACATCCCGGACGAGGGAATGGATCCCTGCCAAGAATTTCAAGGTCATGATGTGGAAGAAGTTCCTAGGTTTGCCCCCTGTGCAGGAATAGTACCCTGCATAGGAATAGATTGTCCAAAACTGGGATTTCCCCTAGTCGGGAAGGTGGCTGATGAGAAGGATTTGTTACCAAATTTTATGGCCAAAGAAAATGGTGTCGAACCTACCAGCATATTATGTGAAGGTGGTCCTTGACTTCCCTCTCCAAATAAACTATGGTATGCAGGTTGCCCACCGGATTGCTGATGCGAGCCACCGAGTGAAGGGGAGGAAGGAGGTATATGACCTATTCCATAAGGGAAAGCATTAAAAGGAACAGAAGTGCCCCCCATGTGACCTTGCATAGGAGCACTAGAGCTCCCTGCCCCCAGGCCTGAAGTCTGTAAAGTGGAGTATGAAAGTACAGGACTTGTACCTGAACTAGGCATCCCGTATGAGAATGGAGGGTCGTCGCCAAAGATGAGATCCGACCACTATGTGATGTAGAGGCGGTCGAGACCATAGTGGCTCAGACCGATGATGGTGGGTTAGGAGGTGAAAACTCTCCTGTGGTGACAACCGTAGTTGGAATTGAAGAATTTCCAAAAGGAGTGACAGCATTTGTTTCCATTGTTGTGTGCAACATTGTTTGGCATTCGTAAAATTGAATTGGTATGATGAAAGGTGACAAGAAATCAGTGGTTGGGGTTTCAACCGGGCCAAGATCATTTTCTTCAAGGTCCAAAATGGTTGATTCCTCCAGATTTTGGTCGGGCACAATTTCTTGTAACCCGGTCGCTTCAAAAGACCCTTGTTGGTCTAGCTTTCGCCTTAATGGTGGCGAGGGTGGCTCCAGTGTAACCGGCGGCAGGCCAAGAAGCCTTCGTGACCGGTGGAGCTCATGATCCTCCACTATGTGAGAATATTAAAGACACTCTAAGGTAGTCTAAACGTTCAAAATTAACACACACTAAAAAAACATCCCTAGAAGATAAGATAGGCAAACACTAAATTAATTGAAAGAACAATTACAACAACCACCACTAGAGAAACTTACTGGTGCAAGTACAACTCGAACACAGAAGCACCCTTCGGGTATACTCTGCAAAGAATGGCCCAATGTCTATCCTAGGTACTGTGGTATACCCCCATAGTCACCTGTGTATGTCCCTAAAAAAGATAGGCAACTAGGTTGCCAATGCACGAACAGTCACTAGGCGAGTACAATCGAAAATCGGGTAGACCACAAAGAGCAGGGTATCGAGCCCGAAACATGTCAAGGGTATCGAAAGAAAGTGGTCTAGAAGAAAACGGAGGACCTCAAACGGATTCAAGACCCATGAAGCCCCGTGGCAAATGCAATCAATGAAATCCCAAAACAAGCCCTCTATATGTGTTCTCCACTACGATTGGTCAAGCTTTGGAGGGGTTATCTCTGCTACCTTTCCGCACGCGACCTCTTGTTTATCCCCTATGTTAGAGGGGGGTCCCAGATAAATTTCATGATACTAGACTTAGACACTCCCTAACTCAAACTCCAATGTTTGATTTTAAATGGCCTTGAAGAGTTTTCTCTCCAACCTAATCCAAGGCCCTAATCCTGAACTAGTTGGTTAACCCTACAAACATAAAAGTCTAATAAATTTTAGATTTAGCGTTAATTTTATGCCTTTGTCTTATATCAAGGGGTATGAAAGTGAAACTGATGATGTGTAAAATATGAAAGTAAGAATGAGTAAAAAGCTGGTGTTTGCACTCTTTTCGTCAATGTGTGAGCAAAAAGTGAGTGCTTACATGCCTAGTTGGGCTCTGCTAGTCATGACAGCTGTATGGTAAAAGGTTAGAAAGAAAAAAATTAAGCTATTAACAAGAATTTAAACAAAAACTAAATAAAACTATGAGCATAGGAACAAAAATAAAAACAAATGACAATGGAACAATATCACCAATGTATAAGCTGGTCTGATTGTTGAAATCCAAAGATACACAAAGGAGAAAGAGGACTTGGGTCCCTTCCCTCTCCAATGGAAGGCTCTTGAGGCCCTCAACTGATTTCTCTCCTTACAAAGAAAAGATGAAATGTGGATGAAATAACTCCAAGCTTATTCACTCAAATGAGGGGTGAATAGCTTATGAAATGCAGCTTACAATGTGTGTTGCCAAAGAAGGAGTCTCTAGCAATCTCATCAGCATAACAGTATGAAGAATTCCTTGAAGAAATGGTGGTCATTCATGGATTTTTATAGCCAAGCATTGGGTTATTATGCAACCTCTTTTGAATGTGAAAAGGGGCTCTTTAGGGCACAATTAGGTCTTTGACCAGCCTCCCCACGCAGATTGAGCTCGGATTTGATGTCAAATCGACTTGGGATCCGATCCATTAGTGGTTGGGAGGCCGACCAGCTTCATAAATGCGTCGTTTGGCAGGCGCGCGGGTTTTGAACCCCACAGCCGGGCATATGTGCTCCAAGTACGAATACGTTGCGCGCGCGCGCGCTCAGTGGGTGCAAAGCACCTTTTAATTTTTTGGCCATTTTGTATAGTTTTGACCCTTTTGCTGTGCTGTGGAATTAATCCTTGTGCCATGAATGACTGTTTTTCTGTGCTGACGATGCAGAGTTCTTGTCGCCCTATGCGGATGAAATTTCAGTGATAATAGATGCCCCCTGATGGATGAGGTTAGGAGCAAAACGTATAGCCGAAATTCATCAATGTTTCTTGTACTGAGAATGGTGTTGTAAGGGAGAGCAAGAGTGGTACCGTATAGAGCAATCCTTTGGAAAAGAAAGGAACCTGTAGATCCGACCTTCCACAAGGTGTGAAACAATATACAAATGTGTAAAAACGAGGCGGGCATGCCCCATGCTCGTGCGATGTAACTCTGAAGAAAAAAGTGTCTGAATTATTGATGTAGACGACTGTAGCGCCCTCGGGGGCGGAATGATGAAGGCAGAAGACAATTTTGTAAAGGAACATACTTTGAACCAGTGGTAATGGTCGTGGAAGTAAACAACGATAGTGATGTGGGCATTGGTGGCCCCACCAAGTTCATAGGTCTTCGGAAATTGATGATAAGAACTGCAATAGTCGCAAAGTAAGACCCACCGTAACATGAGAAAGTGTTGGCGTCGAATGTTATGGGGGTCAATGACATCAGGGAGCTATGGTGTTTTCCCCTGTGCCATCCGAGATCTCTCATTTAAATGGGAAATGAGAATCAAGATACTGTCGCCCTTTTGGAAAAATGTGTTGAGGTCGACAAAAGGGAGACGCGACTCCCAGAAGCGAATGACTTCATGGAATCTACTGAGGTGAAGAGGAGGCAGAGGTACATGGACGAAGTCAAGAAGTGGGAAGACTCAAGACTGCCCTTGGCTGGAGAATGTATGAGACAAACAGTGGTCGCAACCATGTGACAAGGTTGAGTGTCAGGGGGACTCCAAGACCGAGGATAAGTTGTGCCAGAGGCGGGACAAGGTGAACAAATTCAGAGGATAAATGGTAAGTGACCTGGGAAGTACTCTGAAGATATAGACGATGCCGGCTAGGGTGAATGAGAAGTGATGCTCCAACCAAGGGTGACATGGGTTGCGTGTGGCCAAAAAGGGAAGAAGGTCGCCAACGGTGACGACACAAGTAACGAATTGTAAATGGCTGGAAATAAAGGTGTTTGTACAATGAATAATGAATAATTTTTTGGGAAAGATGTACAAAATACAGAAACGGGTGCCCCAGTGTAAAATGAGTGCCCCTGGTAGGGCAGAAATGTCGGTGAAAATGAGTGGGGGGTGGGGGCCCCATTGGCGGGTTTCTGTATGAGGTAGGTGAAATGAAGATCGGTTCGCAGATGGGCAAACTGAGAGTGGAGAGATGGAGGGTTCATGATCCTGCGGGTGTGCAGGTAAAATGAACTGAAGCATAAAGTGATGATCTGGGAGTCCGTATGGGAAGCTAGAAAAAAATGAGGAGAATAAGTATGTGGTTGATCTGCAACATGATGAAAGACTACTAGGACTCCCATCCCTAAAGGGGGATGAAGAACAGCATGAGTGTCAAAAGTGTCAATAGGTGCTATGAATGGGACAACTCATGTAGGTGAGAATGCTACCGGGTGACAGTACCCTAGAAAAAATGCAAATGGAGGTGTGAGTACTGCCGAGCCGGGAATGGGTATCCTAAAGGCCAATATCAGAGGGTGTGACTGGAATGTAAATGCAATACAGTGGGAGAGACTACATGCCAGTGCTGAGTATATACCTGAAGGAGTAATGTGGAGAGATGTTGATCAAGAACCTGCACATAGAACAACTGAATACCCAAAGTGAACAATATCTGAAGAGAAAAACAAATATGAACATGTATTAGATAAATGTGACAATGCGCATGCGTACCTGGTCATGATATGAAAAAAGGTTGCCCCGGGGGCTCGGGATGAAAAGTGGCCCAGGGATAGCCATGATGTAGGTGGCGGGATACTGATCCCGTGGCTGAAGACGGTTCGAAAAATGGACGTCGTGGGCTCCTGGAATGATGAGTGGAAGGTTGTCAAAAACCCTATATATAGTTGTAGGGCCCATATTTCCACCTCATTTGTACCTGCTGCTACAGTGATGCCAGAGCAGATTCAGAGGAGATTGAGCGATTCGGAGAGCATGAGACATCCATTTCCCGGTGTGCGAGTTGCAGGTTAGTGGTCTGAACGTCCTGCATAGTTGTAGGTTTCAAATTTTGGGGCAGGGTAGGTACGGGGGGTAGTATATGAGTTTTAGGGAGTTTTGGGTAGATGGTGGGGGAAATGTTAGCCAAGTTACCTTCTTCGAAAGCGTCAGGTGCAGGAATGGGGTTATTGAACCAATCGACCGTTCCTGAGGGGATAAAGTCTTTTGTTTCGACCACAAAAATGGGATTGTGGCTAGGAGGCATGAGGGCTTCCTGCGGAAGGAAGATTGCACGATGGTGTAGTGCATCCCAGGGAGATTATGGGCATTGTAGCTCTTCCAAGATTTCTTCATCGCATTGGATACAACGGGAATATAATGGGTCATGAGGAGTGATCTCTGTGGCAGTGTGGTTTCCCCCTGCTGAAGGAACAGAGGGGGTAATGATGGAGGAGGGTAAGGGTTCACTGGACATGAACCATATATTGAAGGACTGAGGAGTCCCCGCAGTGGTTGGGTGTAAAGTCTCCGTAGAAGCATGGGCAGGAGAGTTAGGTGGGTTATGGGCTAAGTCCTCGGATACGTCATCTAAGAACCATGGAGGCGTAGGGAGTGCCTCGGGTTCGGGGGAAATGACATGAATATCTGCCAGTGATGAAGTAAGGTCGATTACCTCTACTGCGGGTTGGTGCCGCAGGGCCAACTGACGACGCCGATAATTGATGATTATCGGACACTGGTATGTAAAATGAGCCAAGGACTCGCAAAGAGAGCAAGGGCGTCTCATGCGTTCATTGATGGAAGTAGTGACATAGCGAATGTCAGTAATAGGGGTTGAGGACGATGTAGCAGGGCGTGGGTTCTTCTGAAAGTTGCGGCTTACGATGTCTAATGCCTGTCGGAAATGAGGCAGTGATGGACAATGATGGGTGTAATGGCCATACTCCGAACAAATGGCACACGCGAATTTGGTCTTCAACCCTTTACTACTGAAAGGTTGAGTAGTAGCAGTAGTAATGGGTGGTGTGGGGGTAGGATTGGGGGGAATCAAATTCCGTAGTTCCGGTAATGATGGTCAGTTGCTGGTTTGGTGGCCCGCTTTGTCACACAGTGCGCATGGTGGTGAGATGTGCAGAGGAAGTGGAGCTATGGGCTCCTTTGTTTTTCTCCTACCCCCAGCTGTAGCAGGGGGGGTAGGGAGTATGGGGGTGTTGAGGGTAGTGGGGGTGAGGATAGGAATCGTCATGGGGAATCCTGCCTATGGGCGGGGAACCATCTCAGGTGGATGTAAGTACCACACTGGGATTGCTAACACCATATTGGGAAGTGTGAGCGTTGCGGCTACCTGGAAAGCTTCTACACCAAGAGGTGGGTAAAAGAAGGGAATTTGAGTGAGGGGTCTCGGAACTATCTCCCAAAGGGGGTTAGGCCCTTGAGGGGGCGATGATTCGTGGACTGTGGGGGTCAACGAATTGGCAGGAGGCTCCTGTGGGAGTGGTGTTGCGAATGGTGAGACGTCAGGGATGACTGAAGCCTCCTGAGGAGGATGAGTATCCTCCTGGAGAGTGTCTTTAGAGGAAACGACGCATACCTGGCTAGGGGGAAGGAGTGGGGGTGCTCCGTGGTACGTCCCTAACAAGGATGGATCTTTAAAAATCCCAAGACCCATCTCGACGAGTGGATATACGTCTTGGTTTGTATGAATGAGTGGAAGAATGTTATCGAGACTGGCCGATGGGTTTGGTTCGTAATGTGTAACTTGGTCGATGGTCACAATCTTCCCGTTGTGAGGGAACATGATTGTC
>ML777335.1:285199-325819 GCA_009831015.1 Picea engelmannii | reverse complement strand
AGACACTTAGGAGTTAGTTAAGATCTACTTGGTCTAATATGTCATTAGGTAAAAGTGTGTTTCTTTAGTATGCATTTGTAGTTAGGCAATCCGACGGTCGCGATATGTTCCCGACATAGAGTGATCCGACGGTTCATACTCTCCTCGATCTTAACGGCCATTGATCCATGACTTAACACCTGATTGGTTCATGATCTCTATTTAAAGATCATGGAGGGTCATTTTCCGATGATCGATTGTAAGAAACTCTCTTGTAAAATCTCTCTGTAATCTTTTTCTTTGCATTAATAAACTGCTCCAAGTGGCCGCGTTGGTTGGGGTCGTGGATGTTTCCCCGTAGGGGTTTTACCATGTAAAAACATCGGTGTGTTGATCTTTGATCTGGTTATGTGAGTGGTTTCTGAAGGTTTCGTCCTCTGATGGAATACCTGTGTTGTCGAACAAGATTACATTTTAAAACATCATGCATGAATGGAAAACTAACAAATGAATGTTGACCATTCTGATAACTGAATGGTAATGTGAAAAATGCAAGGGTTCATGATTCATTATGAACAAAAATTTGTTTATTAAATTATGTTGATGTATCCAAAAGGTTAGGGTGAGCCTAACCAAGGTTGCTGAAAGAAAAGAGCAGGAATATCCCAACAGGGAGTAAATTGCAAAAGAAAAAAAGGGAAAAGGGGGAATACTTTTCTCACTTTAAAAACTTTGAATTGATTACAGAGTTGTAGGTCTTAAAAGAGAAGATATGGGATCAAGTATAGTTGGAAAAAGGGAGAATGAATAAATAAGAATATTTAAATGAATGGGCTTGGTTAAGCCATGATAAGTAAAGGCAATGAGGCCTTGGAAAATAACTTTGTTGGACTAAAAGTCCAAGGTTGTGTAGAAGGATTTGGATGAGGGAAGAGTTCCTTGACCCCTTTCTTGTTGGTTATTGTATTTCTCTGGTACGAGAGATTAATTTACTAATAAAAGTAAACATTTTGACATCATATTGATGATGATTGTATGACTACAGAAACAATTGATAATTGTTTGTGTTTCACTCATGGAAGCATTAAAGATAATGTGATGAAGTGCATAAATATGTGCTAGGACATATCTAAAAAATGTTTTATTTATTTGAAGGCTATGATACAAACATTTTTATCTACATGACAACTAATATATTTGTGGTGTATGTCATGTGTAGAAACAAATTGGAGTTTTTGAGAAAGACAATTGCTAATGATGGACAACCTCAAGCAGAGGATGACTATGAGAAGGTTGTCCTTAAAATATTTTTGAAGGGACTTTAAAATTCCCCATAGAGCACCACTTATGGGGAAATATCAGAGAGGGTGCTAGCAGCCAGAGAAGGTATAAAAATGTTCATAACTATATGGCATAAGGTATTAAGGAATTTGGTAGGAAACCCTTATGAAAAGATTTCATTATCTTAAAGATATGAAAATAAATTTTGAGTATTTGTTGTATGCCATTGATACCCAAGTAGGGTATGATTCAGGAAAAGAACCTGAATAATAGAGAGAGGAATTATATGCCAACCAAAGACGAGTTATAATCCTTGCAATAAAATGTAGGATTAAAGAGTACCATGGGTACGATAACCAATCTAGGGAGATTGGGAATAAAGGTGCTCATAGTTATCACATTGCATGGAATGCACTGAGGAAATTCATGCTTGCATGAGAGGGCAAGAAATGGATTTCCAAGGAAGGAGGACCTTCCACTACTCCACTTGAATTGTGTAATTGATAAAGAAATGAAACATTGGGTGGCCATGAGTGTTGGCACCCTGGTTACTACTAAAGGAAGAATGCTTGGGTGCATTCAAGGGGAAATTTTAGTTTCATATGTACTGATTTGGGATCATTATCATTCTATAGAAGGAAGCATAGTCCTACTGCAATAATGAACAAGAATGATTAAGCATTATGGTGAAGATGTTGGCTAAGATCCAACACACCCTAACAAGGTGCTTTCCATGAATGTGTCAAACTTAAAACCAATGTAAGGGTACATTGGGTATGGATGTGGTCGTGGAGATTGGCACACTGATTAAAGTCATTTGATATTTGAATTGCAATTAGAAAAAATTGGTATGTTGAAAGGATGCATACGTAAATAATGATATTTCCTTTTGCATTGTACCCTTGAATAGGTGAGAATGACATGGACTGTTAGTATGCATCGTTTCAAAATATATGTTAGGACCCTATAATGTACCTTTTTGTTCATACTTTTTGCTACCATTACATATTTTTTCCACTCACATTTAAGCTTACATTATCACCTTACCCTATCTCTCCAAAGGTATATAACGTCTCTTCTCTTTGCTATATGTTTAATTTGTTTTGCATATAACTTTACATTATTTTCATACTTAACCATCGATCAGAAATATATAAGTGTTGAAACAGTTCGAACTGCAGATTATTGTTGTTGATTGAAGGCACGTTCCTGAAACAGTCAAAAGCATGCAAACCCCGTGGTTGAAACAGTCCATGGTCTGTGATGTTGAAACAACAATTCACACAACAGAAAGAAGAAGTTGTTACACTGACCACAACAGCCGCATCATGAGCCAGAATTAACCATCGTTGTTGCTCGAGACCACGTTGTTGAAACAGTCAGAACTCAAATCTCGTTGTTGAAACAACCCGCGATTTGTGATGCTGAAATAGTATACAACAACAGTAACAAGAAGATAAATAAAGAAGTTGTTACACCAGCCGCAATAGCTACACCTCACTCAGCACCATTTCAACTATTGTAATAGCATTCTATTACGGGAGACCAGGATATCCTATTCCAGTATAGAAGATTAGATCTGACTAAGAATAGGATTCAGATGTGCACATGTAATTTGATGATCAAATTGTATCGAGGGGATTCTCCTCTTTAAATAAGGGGAAATCACCATTAGGGGGATCCTTCTTGGCTAGGAAAGGAATTACAGAGAAGGACGTGTTTACTTCAGACATTGTAACATGATATAGTTGACAGATGAATAAAAGATTATTCTGAGCATTCCTTCCTAGTTTCTTTCGTTTCTGGGGAATCTTGTGAGAAGGGAGGGCCCACCTTCTTCACAAGATTCACCCATCATTTTTGTAGTGTGTTAGTGTTGTTTTTGTTCATGCCTTGATTAAATTTTGTTTTGCTAAAACTCTGCTTTACTGAACTCTATTTTGATGAAACTCTGCTTTACTAATTGTTACATTGTTTTCATATAATTCATGCTTGGGTAATTGTTAATCATTCTGATTGGTAATTATGTTTGATGAATTTATGAAAGCATGATAATCAGAGACGGGTGTTGAAGATTCCTTCTTGGGGAATAGGGTCCTATTCTCTGTTAGGATATAATTATCCTTCAGTGTGTGTCAATCATTTTGATTAGTTATGAGTTCATGAAAGTGTGATAGTCAAAAACAGGTGTTGAAGATTCATGCTTGGGGAATAGGGTCCTGTTCTCTGTTACAGAATAGTTGGTCTTTACTTTTGTGGTATCTTGAAGGATTTCTTTCCTAGGTTGTTATTTCTTAATGTGATCCAGGATTCTTCAGATAAGTATTTCTTTAAACTTTGAACTCTGCAATAGGTAGGTTGCTTTTCTGTAATTCAATGCAGAACTTCAGTTTGTTCAAGGTAAGGTGTGATTAATGTAATTTTACTACAACTCTAGATTGCTTTTGAGATTGAGCATATACAGTGTGTGATTTCCTTTGAAATAAACATACTTCCCTGGGTTGACAATTTATGTAGCACTTGATTGTTTAGTTAATAAGCAATTACAGTGACCAACATTTTGGCGTCGTTGTCGGGGAAGGTAATTATAGATTTCAAAAGCACTTATGTTCTTTCAGATATAAATATTGCATGAGAGGATGCGGAGACCCCAAAGAAACTGACCCTACAGGTGGCAGGGGTAGAGGAAGGGGAGGAAGAAAGAGTTATATTGACGAGATTATATCAAAATCTGAATTTGTTGCTCCTCAACGACCAAACTCTCGGAAACCAAAATCCCAACCTTCCTTTCAAGAAAACTTTGACACAGGGAAAGAGATTTGGAGCCCTGAGACAGTCGAGAAACCAACACGAAACATTGAGGACAAAGCAAGCGCAGCAGGGGAACAAACAAAATAAAACATGGATGAGTATAATGAAGAACTGCATCATGAAGAACAGGCAGGTCCTGAAAGAGAGGTAAATGATGAAAACTCTTTTTCCACCTTAGTATTTCATATTGGTGATCTTCCTAGAGGGGTAGCTCCCATGAAGAATATTCCACTCTCGGAGTTACCTAACTTTCATGGTTTATCTTCAGAGGATCCTAATGAATTCCTTTTTGAGTTTGACATATTATGCAAAAGTTATGATTACATTTCCAATGCTCAAAAATTAAAGCTATTTCCAGCAACATTGAAAGGAAATGCACTAAGATGGTTCATGAGTCTTGGAGGTCATGTAATCACAACATGGAATCAGATGAAACAGAAATTCCTGCATAAATACCAGGACTATTGCCGAACAAGAGAAAACAGAGAGGAAATATTCAAGATGATACAGAAAGAAGATGAAAATCTGGAGGACTTTGTAGAAAGGCTACAGTGTAATCTACAAAGATCCAGTCACCCCGATGTAAGTAAAGATATTCTTAAAAAAATATTACTAAAAGGATTAAGGGATGATTGTCTAGATATGTTGAATATGCTTGGAAAAGGGGAAATATCTAAAGAATCATATGATGAAATTGTTAACCTATGTAAGAGATGTTCAAGAGGAGCTTCAAGGAATAGATCAAATAGCAGGGATACCACATTTTCAAGAGTTCAAAAATCAGCCAGTGGAGGAGCAACAAGAGCCAAAATAGGTAATTTACTTGAAGGTTTTAAAAATAAAATGTTAAGCTCTTTTGCCTCACAAATTGATACCCTGCAGATCCAAAAGAAACAAGCTGAAGCAGAAGCAGCTCTGTCCATCTTTTGTTCTAAATGCAGAGACAAGCACCCATGAAGGGAATGCCCATTGGACAAAAATCCAATCTGCACCATCTATGATAAGGATCATGAAACTCGGTAATGCCCTTCTTTACCAGGAATCAAAGCAGCATTACAACCAACTGATGAAGAAGTTGAATTTGTCTATCTGTTGACACAGAGAAGGCAATGGCAGCCGCGGGGACAAGGTATGAATCCTAGTATGCCATTTACATCTTCTAATCGTTGGAATAACTATCCTTCATTTAATCAAGTGAATTACCCTCCCTATAATTAAATGCAATACCTAAATCAAATGAATTGCCCACCCATGCAACAAACTAACCCTCCCTTTGTTGATCCATCAATGTGGACTCCTTGGCCTCCACAACAACAACTGTATCTTAACCAATGGAATCCAAATTGGAGAGAGAAACAACCCCCATTCCCAAATCAATTACCTCAATCACAATTTCTACAACCACTCTCCTTACCATCAGGTACTCCACCAAACAATCAAATGATGAGGCCACAACTACCTATACAACCTAACCCTAACCCCAATAATAAAGTTGTGCAGTGCATTGATATTCACAACCAGCCTACACTTTCTCTTTTCCCTGCGCAATGCAATGATATTCATTTACAATCTGGGAAAATAGTAGAACCTATCATTGTTGATGTTACCTCTTCTGATAAAGAGGAAACAAAAAAGCATGATGTACCTGAAGAGGTACAATCATCCTCTAACACTACTGCTGAAATAGCAAAACCACCATTTCCTGAGCATTTAGCTTTGACTAAAACGCCTGAGCCACCTGCTTTCAATCTTCTAGGGGAATTATAAAATCTTTATCTCAAAATTCCACTATTAGAAGCACTATGAGATGTACCAATTTATGCCAGGACTATGCGAGACATTTGGGTTAAGAAACCTGGTAGGAAAATTAAAGATCCCCTCACAGTTCATGTCATGGGTGATTTGTCTGCACTAATGTCAGGTAAAGTTCCCCCAGTTAAATATGGTGATCCCGACCATCCTACCGTCTCAGTGCAAATTGGAAAAACAATAATTCCTCGAGTCCTGGTAGTCTTAGGCACTACTATCAATATTATGACTCTGGAAACCTCACAACTATTACAATTGCAGAATGAAATTAGAGACACCCCAACCATCCTAGAATTAGTTGATCGTTCTACAATCAAACTGGAGGGAGTCATTGAAGACCTAATTATCTCAGTGGAATCCTGGAATTATCCAGTTGACTTTGTGGTATTACAACCTAAAACAAAGTTGGGGGGCCACCCTCTAATTTTGGGCAGGCCTTGGCTAGCCACATCAGACGCTTTTATCAGCTATAGATTAGGTTCAATGACAATTTCCAACGGTTACGAGACGAAACATCTTACCCTCTACCCTCACGCTACACCCTTGATTAATAATGATAATTATATATGGGTAGACTTTGATGATCAACTTACTCAACCCATCTTGACTATTGGACAAGCCTTAAGCCTTAAAGATTCCACTGAGGATGAATTAATTAATAATTTTATTTGTGAACCCTCCTCCATGACTCCAGAAACTCATAACCAACTAGTTGCACTTTTGGAGTCAGATAACCAGGAAAACCTTAACTCTGAAAACCCACCTCAAACATCATCCACCATCTCTTCTAAAAGTATACCAGTAGAAATTGAACCTAGAAAAACACTGAACATAAACCCCAACCTGACAGATGTTGAAACACAACAATTAATGATGTTACTTATTGAACATAAAGAAGCATTTGCATGGGACTATACATATATGAAAGGAATCTCTCCCAAATTATGTACTCATCATATATATATCAAGGAATATTGTCAACTGATCTGCCAATCTCAACGACGAATGAACCCTAATTTAAGAGAAATCCTTAAAGAGGAACTTCAAAAATTGCTCAATGCAGGGTTTATATATCCTATATCGGACAGTGAATGGGTTTCCCCATTGGTAATAGTTCCTAAGAAAAATGGGAAATGGAGAGTATGTGTAGACTATAGAGCCTTAAATAAAGCCACTCAAAAAGATCACTTTCCGTTACCATTCATTGATCAGGTATTAGATAGTTTGTCAGGGAAGAAATTTTTCTCCTTTTTAGATGGTTTCAGTGGGTATAATCAGATCAAAATTGCACCCCAAGACCAAGATAAGACCACTTTTACTATCCCTTGGGAAACTTTTTCTTATAGATTCCTCCCATTTGGACTATGTAATGCACCCGCAACCTTTCAAAGAGTAGTTATAGGAATCTTTTATGATATGCTTAATGACTCTATGGAAATTTTTATGGATGATTTTACCCCTTATGGTGTTTCTTTTCAGGAAGCACTACAAAACCTTGAGAAAGTACTGAAACGATGTATACAAGACCACCTCTCCTTAAGTACAGAAAAATGTCATATGATGATCAGTGAAGGAATAGTTCTTGGACATTTTATTTCATCTCAAGGAATCTAGGTGGATCCATCCAAGATACAAGTCATTAAAAATATTCCCATTCCCAAAACCCAAACAGAGGTGAGAAGTTTTCTAGGACATGCTGGATACTACAGAAGATTTATCAAAAAAAAATCCAAAATAGCTTCTCCTTTGTTTATGTTACTGATGAAAAATGTCGAATTCAAGTGGACTAACCCTTGCCAGGAAGCATTTAATACACTTAAACATCAGTTATCTACAGCCCCTATTCTAAGAGGACTTGATTGGACACTTCCCTTTCATATATCCTCTGATGCTTCAGATACTGCAATAGGAGTTGTCTTGGGACAAGAAGAAAATCATCTCCCTTATGTTATTTACTTCATTAGCAAGAATATGACTCCTGCTGAACTTAACTATACAGTTACCGAAAAGGAATTCTTAGCAGTTATCTATGCTATTAATAAATTCCGACATCACATCATTGGCTACTCTACTCTTGTCCATATTGATCACTCAGATATCAAGTATCTAATGAAAAAACCTATCACAAATGCTCGAGTCACCAGATGGTTACTATTATTACAAGAATTTGATATTACAATTATAGATAGACCAGGAAAAGAAAATGTAGTTGTTGATTTCCTTTCTCGGTTAACACCTGATGATAATACCCCAGTAGATGATTCCTTTCTTGATGAATATCTATTTGCAGTATCTTCTCACTCACCATGGTATGCAGACATCGCTAACTACTTGGTTGCAGGGAAGTTACCACCACACCTATCCCACCGGGAGAAAAGAAGAATCATTCAACAAAGTGCTCGGTATAGCTAGATAAGTGGGTGTCCTTTTCACACAGGACTTGATCAAGAAATCCGAAGGTGCATTAGAGAAGATGAGCTTTATGACTTACTAAAATCTTGCCATGATGGCCCTTGTGGAGGGCATTTTACTGATAAAAGAACAACACATAAAATTCTCAGGATGGGGTATTATTGGCCCTCACTTTTTAAAGACGCCAAGAAATATGTTTGGGCTTGTGATAGTTGTCAAAGAATGGGCCAACCTAATCATAGAGATGAAATGCCATTAAATCCCCAAGTAGTACTTGAACCATTTGAAAGATGGGCCTTAGACTTTGTAGGACCCATCAACCCCCCATCCAATCAAAAAGTTTATATAGTGGTATGCACAGATTATATGACCAGATGGGTGGAAGCTAAAGCACTCCATAGAGAGAATTAAGAAGAAGTTCTAGATTTCCTATTTGAAGACATCTTTATCATATTTGGAGTGCCTAGAGAATTAGTTACATATGGGGGACCTCCTTTCACTTCTCACGGTTTTAAAGACACCCTTCAAAAATATCATATTAAGCATAGAATGCCTACACCATACCACCCCCAAGCCAATGGACAGGTGGAAAGCATAAATAAAGTAATAGAAGCCATTCTCAAAAAAACAGTGAAGGAAAATAGAAAGGATTGGTCTCACAGGCTCCCTGAAGCATTATGGGCCTACAGAACTACCTGGAGAAATACTACAGGATTCTCTCCCTATGAATTAGTTTATGGAAAAAGTGTCGTATTTCCTATGGAATTTGAAATCAAAAACTTAAGGACTACTTTAGCTGTCAACCTTGATTTGACCAATGCACAGACAACCAGGTTGCAGCAGCTTAATGAATTGGATGAAAAAAGACTAGATGCCATTCACCAGACAACTATGATTCAACAACAAAGATCAAAATGGCATGACAAAACCATCAAGCATAAGAAATTCCAAAAAGGTAATTGGACCTTACTGTATGATTCTCGGTTTAAAGAATTTCAAGGGAAACTACATACAAGATGGCTTGGACCTTACGAAGTGGACACTGTTTTCTCCAATGGAACAGTAAGGCTCCTCACAATTGATGACTCTAAAACATCGTTACTTGTGAATGGTCATCGGCTCCATCTGTACCAGCGCCCCATTTCCAAAGAATATTTTAAGGCCACATGTGTGGCAGACTCTCATTACCTCTTTTTAGAGGGGCCTCCTACCCCTCATTGCAATTAATTCTGTTGAATTTAATTCCTTTAGTATTAGATTAGATTTCTTTTACTAATAATCCCTGTCAAGGAATGGCATCTTATAATTGATTTTTGCAGATTTTCGATCAAATAAAAGGCCTACCAAGAAAAGATGATCTTACTTCAAGAAGAGCCAAGCCTCATTTTGTGAAACACTACTTCCCTCTTCCCCCATTTCTGAAACACAACTGTTCAGCAATTTTTTGCCTTTTCCTCCATTGCTGAAACACCATTGTTCAACAATTTTTCACCTTCTCCCCCATTGTCGAAACACCACCGTTCTGCAATTTCTCGCCCTTTTTCCCCATTTCTGAAACACCACTGTTCAGCAATTTTTTGCCTTTTTCCCCATTGCTGAAACACCACTGTTTAGCAATTTTTCGTCTTTTCCCCCATTGCCAAAACACCACCGTTCTGCAATTTCTCGCCCTTTTTTCCCATTGCTGAAACACAACTGTTCAGCAATTTTTCGCCCCTTTCTCCATTGTTGAAACACCACTACTCAGCAACGTGTTGCCACTGCTGAAACACCACTTCCTCAGCAGTATTCTGCAACATCACTCTTCAGCAAACATTTCTCTATTATTTCCCTGTTGTTGAAACACCAACTTTTCAGCACTCCCTATCAATAATCTCTTTCGCTCTCATACTACATTTTGTCCTTCCACTAAAAAAATCCCTGATACAATTTCTATAACAAATCAAAAGTTTCCCCCATGGCTACTGCAGAACTATTATGGACAGGCACTATATTTTGTTTGAAGTACGAATCAAAGGTAAAGATGAGGTATGTAAACTTTATATGTAAATACAATTGAAATATGGTTAATGATAAGATCCCAACTCATTATTATCACTCATGTAAAATCATTATTTTAGCCGTACTTGAAGGGGGGGGGAATATCGAAATCTTATACCATCATTTCACACGAACCGACCACCGTCATTATTTTTTTTTTTACCATCCTTTTGTTTGTTTCACCACCATTTGCATGCCTTCACCCGAAAAACTTACTCTGCTCAGAAGCGGTTACTTGACTCTCTAACGGTGCATTTTACTGAGCTTTTAGCTATGGGAGGCCCTGTTATACGGTACGAACCCGCCACGACAACCCTGTTAGAACTATATCTAGAAGTCTATGAAATTTTTCTGCAGGCAGGATGGCTGGGTTATTTTCAGAGGCTCCAGGGATTTGATCAACAACAGGTTCTTCAATTTGCTCAAAATCTTCAGGAAGATTATTCCATTGTTCAAGGGGTTTGGATTCCAGTTACAGAGGAGGATATAGCATAGGTTTCGGGTCTCCCTGTCAATGGAATTCGTTGGTTTATCCACAAACGCATCATCCTTAATGCCCAGCAGGATTTCCTCTTGCCAGGGGAACAAATTGAGCCTAAAGGTCAGGGTGTTCGACTTAGCTCATTGTCGCCTCCTTGGCCAAAAGCTGCAGAGTTTGTCAAGCACTACCTTACTTGTGAAGGTCGATACCAGGTAGTCTACTAGTATGATTTTGTCTTGTTGTCTCATTTACGACATGCTAGATTGGTGAATATTCCTTATTATCTGCTCGGATGTCTTAGAAATATGTCGCATTACTGTAAAAAGGCTAAAAATCATGCCCTTTCCCTCATCCAAAAGGGTTTTTCCCAACAAAACCCTCTCCTAAACAACCCACACATAGACCCCCAAGAAGATGTTGAACATCCTGAAAATCTTCAGGAACAACAACCACAAAACCCTCCGAAAGTACCTAACAGTCCGCCTACAGACCCAATTAATCCAATTAACCTTCCTGCCATACCAAGCCCACCCCACATATCACCAGAATCATCCACTCCTACCATTCATATCCTTAGCGATGATTATGAACCAGACAACTCTCCCTACCCCATCACTGAGGAAAAACCCCCAAGCAAATGAAAGCAAATTCCTCTTTTTCCCTCCTTTTTACAAAGAAAACAAACAAGGACCTCAACAAGAGAAACCACTACTGCCACTGCCCTAAACCCCCAACCCATCTGGCTAAAACCCCGTACACCTCCACCCTACCAAATTCCAGAATTTTTACCTATTCCACCCATGGGCACTAAAACACAAGAACCAGAGGCCTAGTGTACTGCGACATCATCATTTTCAAGTCAAGTAGTTGAAACACAAGAACCAACTACTCATCCAGTAGCTGAAACACAAGAACCAACTACTCATCCAGTAGCTAAAACACAAGAACCAACTACTCATCCAGTAGCTGAAACACAAGAACCAACTACTCATCCAATAGTTGAAACATAAGAACCAGCTACTCATTCAGTAGCTGAAACACAAGAACCAGCTATAGTTGTTACACAAGAACCAGCTACAGTTGAAACACAAGAACTAGCTGTTGATATTGTTACTGAAATATAGGAAACAGATGCCCAGGGTTCCACAACACTACTTTCTCTACATCAAGAAGATGAAATACAAGAATCAGTTGTTGATCCTATAGTTGCTCCAAAAGAACCAACTAGTGCAGCTGTGACTGTTACACAAGAACCAATCACCCCTCTTTATATA
This sequence comes from Picea engelmannii, assembly GCA_009831015.1. Classification (NCBI taxonomy): domain Eukaryota; kingdom Viridiplantae; phylum Streptophyta; class Pinopsida; order Pinales; family Pinaceae; genus Picea; species Picea engelmannii. The sequence continues at coordinate 313,732 of ML777335.1, read as the reverse complement.
CCCTTGAAATATCAACAACTAGAACCAACAATGGCCTCTGTCTTACAAGAAAATGAGTTCCTAAGGTCTGAAATGGAAGCCTACAAGCAAGATCTAGTCATGGTAAAGGAAGCCTATGAGAAGGAACTTAAATTGTACACCCTAGCTCGCATAGCGACCATGACAGAGGAAAATACAACAGAGAATCAGTGTAGAGAGTATATGTGCAGTCAATGTGGGGACATCTATTATCAAGCAGGCTACAAAGTATCTCAAATTCCAATGCCAGGAGCTTCCCCTGCACCTACGACTTTTGCAGTCAAAGAAGAAAACCCTGTTGTTACACAAGAACCAGCAGGACCTTCCAAAATTCAAAATGAACCCTGGCCTACAACAATTTCCACATCTAAAGCCCATGTTTCTGTTAATAAAGTTGTACAAACACTGCCTATTGATGAATCTGCTCCTTCTAGCTAGATCAATACCCACACTCTTGTGGAACAAGCCACTTAGACCCTACCTCAGCCTATCACTTACGATGCTGAAACACAAACTCAACCATGGGATGAGTAGGAAATAATGGACAAATGGAAAAAAGAGTATGTTGTTACACAGGACAAAAGCCTGCAGGACCACAGACTACTCTAGCTAAACCACATCTATTCAAACTGGGAAGATTTGGAGCAAACATGTCAAGAATATCATGCCCATAAGAAGCATAATAAAGAGCTAAAAGGCAAATTGCTCCTGATGTTTGACTTGGCACAAAAGTTGTTGGCTGCAAGGAAACCAACCTCCAATTACTCTCTTTTCCTCATGGAACGATTTACATTTTTTCAGATTAACTCAATCAAAGAAGGCAGACCCCATGCAGTGTTAAATCCAGCAAATTTTGTTAGAACCTTTGCAGAAGCCTCTACTATGAATCAGCACCTCCTCTGTGAGGTATATCTTCATAATGAGACCATCCCTGAGAACCGACAGCTTAACCTTAACCCTCTTGTCGGTGATATCCATATTTGGGCACTCACCTCCTTCCTTAACAATCAGATTATATGGTAGAATGACTTCCTAGATGCCAAGCATAACGAGGATAACCGCCTTCTCTGGATACGGCCAAAACCACAGAACGTTGCCACCTTTTTTGCAGAGTATTATCAGTTTTTGAAGAAACCAGGGATGATTCAATATATTAGGCAACTACAAACAACAGTACTTCAGGATTGTCAACAGTTCATTAAATCCACAGAAATCATTTCCCTACAAGAAAATAACATGTTTTGGCAACAATCTACTGAGAAAAGATAGGAACACAATCCCTTTAGTCCCACCAATCTTGAGAGACAGCAATCTCTTGGGTACCTAGCTACATCAAATGTGTTCAGAAATGTGTTGAAAGCTGGATACGTTATCAGTTTTATTTTCTTATTCTATGGATGCTAGTAGAGAAATATCAATTTCATCATAAGTTTCCCAAGAAGGCTGAAACAACAGCTTGGCAAAGGCTACAACGTGTTCAAGGATTCAGAGCTCCAACAGACAGCACTTTCCACAACTATTGCTTAAGTAACTTGCACGCTCAGAGTCGGTATTCAAATTCAGATTTAGATTGAAGTTGTCTGAGGACATGCAACCTTTTAATCTGGGGAGGATGTTAGGACCCTATAATGTACCTTTTTGTTCATACTTTTTTCTACCATTACATACTTTTTCCACTCACATTTAAGCTTACATTATCACCTTACCCTATCTCTCCAAAGGTATATAACGTCTCTTCTCTTTGCTATATGTTTAATTTGTTTTGCATATAATTTTACATTACTCTCATACTTAACCATCGATCAGAAATATATAACTGCTGAAATAGTTCGAACTACAGATTATTGTTGTTGATTGAAGGCCCGTTGTTGAAACAGTCAAAAGCACACAAACCCCGTGGCTGAAATAGTCTGTGGTCTGCGATGCTGAAACAAAAATTCACACAACAGAAAGAAGAAGTTGTTACACTGACTACATCAGTCGCATCATGAGCCAGAATTAACCATCGTTGTTTCTCGAGACCACATTGTTGAAACAGTGAGAACGCAAATCTCGTTGCTGAAACAGCCTGCGATTTGCGATGCTGAAATAGTATACAACAGCAGTAACAAGAAGATAAATAAAGAAGTTGTTACACCAGCCGCAACAGCTACACCTCACTTAGAACCATTTCAACTATTGTAATAGCATTCTGTTACGGGATACCAGGATATCCTATTCCAGTATAGAAGATTAGATCTAACTAAGAATAGGATTCAGATGTGCACATGTAATTTGATGATCAAATTGTATCGAGGGGATTCTCCTCTTTAAATAAGGGGAAATAACCATTAGGGGGATCCTTCTTGGCTAGGAAATGAATTACAGAGAAGGACATGTTTACTTCAGACATTGTAACATGATACAGTTGACAGATGAATAAAAGATTATTCTGAGCATTCCTTCCTAGTTTCTTTCGTTTCTGGGGAATCTTGTGAGAAGGGAGGGCCCACCTTCTTCACAAGATTCACCCATCATTTTTGTAGTGTGTTAGTGTTATTTTTGTTCATGCCTTGATTAAATTCGGTTTTGTTGAAACTCTGCTTTACTGAACTCTGTTTTGCTGAAACTCTGCTTTACTGATTGTTACATTGTTTTCATATAATTCATGCTTGGGTAATTGTTAATCATTCTGATTGGTAATTATGTTTGATGAATTTATGAAAGCGTGATAATCAGAGATGGTTGCTGAAGATTCTTGCTTGGGGAATAGGGTTATGTTCTCTGTTAGGAGATAATTAGAATTCAGTGTGTGTCAATCATTTTGATTAGTAATGAGCTCATGAAAGTGTGATAGTCAGAAACAGGTGCTGAAGATTCCTACTTGGGGAATAGGGTCCTGTTCTCTGTTACATAATAGTTGGTCTTTCCTTTTGTGGTATCTTGAAGGATTTATTTCCTAGGTTGTTATTTCTTAATGTGATCCAGGATTATTCGGATAAATATTTCTTTAAACTTTGAACTCTGCAATAGGTAGGTTTCTTTTCTGTAATTCAAAGCAGAACTTTAGTTTGTTTAAGGCAAGGTGTGATTAATGTACTTTTACTACAACTCTAGATTGCTTTTGAGATTGAGCATATACAGTGTGTGATTTCCTTTGAAATAAATAGACTTCCCTGGGTTGACAATTTATGTAGCACTTGATTGTTTTTATTTAATAAGTAATTATAGTGACCAACAATATAATGTGCATGAAAACTAACAATGTGTTTGGCTGAGGGATTTGAAATTATAGGAAGAAAGGAGTCTTGGATATGGCAGTGTTGTAAGCCCATAAAGAAGACTAATTTCATGTTGAGCTAAAATGTTATGAGAAGGAAGGTCCCATACTAGTAAATCCGGTTCCTGTGTGAAACAAATCTGAAAATAAATGTGGAATGTGGAAATATGTGGGTAAAATATTTGCAAGAAAAATCGGAATTTGAAATTGATGACAATATCTCATAATTTATGTATACCTCTGATACAGGTGAGATGAAAAAAAATATATATGTCTAGGAAGGACAAGTGAAGACTGTCAATATGGACAGCATGAAAAAGGCTATTGTTGAGACAAGAGAACCTTGTGGTAAGCCATGATCTCCCTAGGATATGGTGTGATGTGGAAACACAAGATGGAGGGATGTGTCAACCGAGAAAGTCTAAGGGATGCCTTGACTATATGGCTCAATGAAGTCTTTAGAAATCTTCCTGTGCGAGAAATCCTTGACAAGGAAAGATGGATCACCTAAGGGATTGTATAGCAAAGAAGGGGATGCTTGAGCCTGGGCCTGGAGGGTGAGTGACCACAAGGAAGAGGAGACTTTGATAATTCTTATAAACTATTGATTGGGATCATGCACACAATGGGTATGTCCTAGAAAAATAGTGAGCCAAGATAACAAGACAACCATGTGGATGTGAATCCATGAACTGCACAAATAAGTATTGTGCTAGATTTTGAAATTTTTCCTCTTCAATTTTGCACAACAATAAAATGTTTCCACATGAAATTGTGATTAATATGATTGTTTTCCAAGATTATTGAAGGTAGGTGATGAAGGAAAAGAGTCTATAAAGGACCTTGTTATAACTATAAGTCATCCTCGGATTGCATCGAAGGTAAGCCCATTACCCATTAGTTTGTATGTCATAATGAATAATTTTAAAGAGGTCAAATGGTTGTAAACTCAGGATAATATCGTTTTAACTCAAAAAATTGGACCAGCATGCACAAGCAATCGAGGTCTTGATTAAATTCAATCAGTAAGTTGTAGTAAGGGTGGGTAGGAGGAATATTTAATGAGAAAGGTTAACAAGACTTTTATGGGCATCAGGGTTTCAAGCAGCTTGGAGAAGAAAAAGATCAGACTCAAGATCACTCTTAAGCTCAGGCCGCAGACACTGAAATATGTCTAAACAACACAGTCACAACAGCACTATAAGTAACAAGACAACCATGTGGATGTGAATCCATGAACTGCACAGATAAGTATTGTGCTAGATTTTAAAATTTTTCCTCTTCAATTTTGCACAACAATAAAATGTTTCCACATGAAATTGTGATTAATATGATTGTTTTCCAAGATTATTGAAGGCAGGTGATGAAGGCAAAGAGTTTATAAAGGACCTTGTTAGCACTATAATTCACCCTCAGATTGCATCGAAGGTAAGCCCATTACCCATTAGTTTCTATGTCACAATGAATAATTTTAGAGAGGTCAAATGGGTGCAGACTCGGGATAATATCGTTTTAACTCAAAAAATTGGACCAGCATGCACAAGTAGTCGAGCTCTTGATCAACTTCAGTCAGTAAGTTGTAGTAAGGGTGGGTAGGAGGAAGATTTAATGAGAAAGGTGAAAAAGACTGCTATGGGCATCAGGCTTTCAAGCAGCTTGGAGAAGAAAAAGCTCAGACTCAAGATCGCTCTTAAGCTCAGGTCGCAGACACTGAAATATGTCTAAACAACATAGTCACAATAGCACTATGATCAAACCTTCATCACGATGTTGTTACAACAGCATGAATGGATCCTCCATGCCTGAGCTATTCAGTGTAAGAGGGAAAAATACAACAAGAGCCAACTAAAACTGGTTATGATACCGTTGTAATCAAGCATACATCATAATAGCATAACAACCATCGAATGGATCTTCCATGCCTAAGTATTTTAGCACAATTTTACAGAGAGACGAAAAGAAGATGACTTTCATTAAACATGAAGTATTGAATCCAGTTACATAACCAAAGAACCAAAGATTCATTAGAACTTTACAATATGGGAGCCTAGCTCAACCATCGACCCTAACAAAATATCAAAATTACATCTTTATACTCAGGACTGACTACAACCACCAGAAGAGTGGTTGATTCGGGCATTGAAGGCTTTACATTCTTAGTCTATTTTGTAGATTGTGCATGCAGTCTCCTGTCAAATGTGAGCTCTTACGTCTGAACCTTCTCTGTCAGACTATGCATGCAATTCCCTGTCGAGTGCAAGCTCAGACAGTATGACAGTCCCTTCTGGCTTTCCATTTATGGAAGGAGGTGAAGTCTCAGCCACCTCCTTCTCTTTCATTAACTACCTGCATTGGAATTAGGATGGAACCCAAGTCAACTCTACACCCACAAAATGTGCTAGCTGCACTCTAAAATTATGCCACATGGATCTTCACTAGATGTTTGCAAGAAACACTGATGGGCATATGTGGATGCTGACAAGGAGATGGTGAAAACTTGCATGGAACAATGAGTGAAAAATATCCATATGGAAGGAAGTGGTTGGTGGATTGGTGACTAGGAATGCATGGGCGTCGGTATGTGGGAGCTGCGGTGTGCAGACATGGGGGATGTGGTAAAGGGAAAGGATGCAGAGGCAGAGGGGTGGGATTGGTTAGAGGGGGACATGACAGCATGATGGAGGTGAGATGGAGGATGAGTGGGGGACACATGTTTGGATGTGAGAGGGAGAGATGTGACATCGGAAAGGGGAAAGGCATGTGAGTGATGTGAGTGGAAGATAGGTGTCGGAGGGAGAAAGGGTGGTAAGTGGAGGCAGTCTCGCAGTTAGCTCGGGGGGTAGGTGGTAAGTGGTAAAGCATGGGGGGGGTCTGAGTTAATGAGGAGGTGACACGATAGTGGGGGGTCCGTGCTCTAAAACCAAAAACTCATACCCCCCCATTAAGGCATAAGGTTGAGGGGGTATGATATGGATTGTGGACTGTAGATTTGAGCATGCAGATCTCAGTCGCTAAGATCTGCACGATCCCTAGCACAACGCGCCAAGGCTGCCCAGCCATCAAAAACTTAGGATAAGATCCAACAGTGGTTCGTGCTACGACCCTTTCCTGCATTTTTTCACCAAGGGGATATTTCCTAAGGGAAATCACTCCTTTACAGACATATGTGCTAACATTAGGCTCCATGGGGGATAAAGACCTCCTTGCGAGGATCTAAGAACTTCAGTAGTTTCAATGCCTGATCTTAGGGCTAAGGGGTCAGCTATTAAAATAGAAAGAAAAATGATATTTACAATGACATGGGGAATACACTCATGGCTCAAACAAAGAACCTTTTCAAAAAATGCCCATTTACAGGGCCACCAAAAACTTCAGCATCCTCCAAATTTTGCAAACTGTAAGTACTATTTGCAAATATTCTAGAGATTTTGAATGGCCCAATCCACAAGGCTTCAAATTTACCATGTTTTTCTTTGTCTTGCTTGGGTGCATCCCATTTCAGTACGAAATTGCCTAGCTGAAAATCCTCTTTTATTACCTTCCTGTCAAAAACATGCTTGATCTTTTGTTGATGGTTATGTGCCTTGTCCAACAACTGCTCTCTATTCTGTTGCACTTCTACCAGCTATTGTATTCTTCTGATCCTATCATCAGGTTCTCCTTGGTAGTCTTAGAATAATTTTTCCACATGTAGGGAAAGATGAGAAGGAAAAATGGCCTCAACCCCATACATGAGCTAGAAAGGAGAGACACCAAGAGACCTTTTTGTTGTCACTCATCGGCCCATAGAGAAAATTTGAGCTTTGAATCCCATGCCTTTTTTCTATCCTCTAACAGTTTTTTAATGATCTTTCTAAGGCTTTTGTTAGAGGACTCTCATAGTCCATTCCCTTGGGGGTAGTAAGGAGTAGAGTGAATCAGTGTAATTCCAAATTCTCATAGAAACGGATCAATGGTTTAGCCTTGAAAGATGCAGCATTATCAGTGACAATCCTTCTCAGACAACCAAACCTTGCCATAATATCCTCAATAAAACCGATGATTACCTTGTAAGAATCACTCCTTATGGGGATGGATTCTATCCACTTGGTAAAGTATTCTGTGGCAGTCAAGATCCACCTATGCTAACCACTGGAAGCAGGATGAATTTCCCCAATGAAATCTAGGCCCCATTGTTGAAAGGGTCCTGAAGCTACCACAGGCTTCAATGGAAAAGATTTGAGTTGTTGTTTTCTAGAGAATTGTTTACACTTAACACAAGTCATGATCTTTTCATAAACGTCAGTGAATAGACAAGGCCAGAAATATCCAGCCTTGAGAATCTTATAGGCACTGGTTCTCCAGAAGTGATGTTCCCCACATAAGTTTCCATGAAAATCAAACTTAATCATTTGGGCCTCTTGTGGGTCTAAACATCTCAAAAGCAATCCCAAAGGGTCTTTCCAATATAGGACTTAATCAATAAGACAGAATCTGATTGATTTAATCTTTAAATCTCTTGCCTTTCTTTTCCCCATACCATCAAGAGGTCGCAACTCTTGCAGAAAAAATATAATGTCTTTGTACCAGGTACATTCTGCTAATGGAGGGATGACTTGTGGGCCTATATTAGACAGCTCAACTTTTTGATTTTCTAAATAAGTGTTAATGAAATTAACCCCTAAAATTTTTCAATTAGATTCAGCCAGCAGTCTAGCTAAACCTTGGCCTTTAACCAATTTGGTGGGATTTACTTCAAGATCAAATTCAAGGATTTTGGAAATCCACTTGCTCCTTCTTCTGTCTATGTCAGGTTGAATGAGAATTTCCTTCATAGAAGCTGAAGCAACATATGCAATTACCCTTGAATGCAGAACATAGATCCTGAAATATTTGAGAGCTTTGACCAAAGCGTAGGCCTATTTTTCCATGATATCATATTTTATTTCATCGTCCCTCAATGATCTACTGAAAAATGAAATAGGTTGCTCCGGCCCTTCAACATTCTTCTGCAGTAAACAACTACTACTGTATCAAATGAAGAAAAGTAAAAATTCATAAAATATTTGGATCAATGAGGACTAATGAGCATAGGTGCCTCATTCAATGCCTTCTTGATTTGTTTGATAGAATCCCTGGAATAAACAGTCCATTTGATTTCATTCCCTTTCCTCAACATGGTTGTAATATGCTTTACCAGCTCAACAAAATTAGAAACAAACCTTCTTAGAAAATTAATTTTTCCCAAGAAAGACTGAATTTCTTTATTGGATCTAGGGAGTGACAAGGTTTGGATAGCTTCTACCCTGATTGAATCAATCATGTCCCCCTCATCTCAAACTATGTGCCCCAACAATTTTCCCTCTTGCATGGAAAATAAATATTTCTTTGGATTTAGGGAGAGACCAAATTTTCTGCATTTCAAGAAAACCTTTCTCAGATGGTAGCAATGTTCTTTATCATACCTGGAGAAAACTATAATGTCATTCAGATAGATGACTACAAATTTATCGTTTTCTCCAATGAAGGCAATGTCCATAGCTCACTGGAAGGTTTCCCCTACATTCATCAATCCAAAGGGAATATTAGCATACATGAATGTACCCCAAGGAGTAGTGAATGTTGTATTTTCTTTGTCTTTAGGCAAGACAGAGATCTGATTGTAGCCAGAAAATCCATCAATCATGGAGATCCTATATGCACATGTCACCCTCTGCAATATGTGTTCCATCTTTGGCAAGGGGTAATTATCCTTTTTAGAGCTTCTATTCAAGTTCTGAAAATCGACACAAAGTCTGATTTCTCCATTCTTATTCCTCACTGGAACCAGGTTGGCTACCCATTCAAAATATCTCAAGGGGACAATGATTTGGGTGTCCAACAACTTCTTTACTTCCCTTTCCATAATAGGCAGCAGCGTAGGATTTATTTGTCTCAATTTTTTCCTAAATGGTTTGGCCTCTTCCTTTAATGGGATCTTATGCTCAATGACACTTGTGTCATATGTTCTGAGGTCTTCATATGTCCAGGAAAACACATCAGCAAACTCTTTTAGCAGTTTATCATATTCAGTCCTTTGTTCCCTCGACAAGCTACTTGAAAATTTGACAAATTTTGGGTCCTTCTCTATACCAATATTGCACTCAACTACATCAGCATCATCAGTTACACTTTTACCCTTTACTACCACATCATTCCTGTCAAATAATTTTTCCAAAGGAACTAGTCCCTTTGGAATATGATTGCTAGGCAACTAAACAATATGATGGTTATCAATTTTGTTCATAAAAACATCGACATGAGGATTATTTTCAGAATCATGATCCTGATCAATACGTAATGCATAAAACTCATCAACAATATCCAAGAATCTTTTGATCTCAAGATCATCCTAAAACACCTTCCAATGCTTGACATTGTCAGGTATGGAGGGTCTATATTTCACCTCTACATCATACTTGAGTTTAGGTGGAAGAGGGACTTTGAAATTACTTGTTGAAACAAATAAAGAATCAGCCATGGTATTCTCTTCTCTTGGGACAAATGAAATGTTGAAAGCTAAGAAAAAACTATCAACCAAGTCTCACACTTCATTTCTATAAGCTCTTAGCCTAGGGTGCTTATCTTGATAATGATTTTTTATCTGATAGAAAATTAACTCAGTATCCCCAAACACTGATATCTCCTCGATTCCCATGTCTTTTGCAACCCTCAAACCCAAAACAAGAGCTTCATACTCTTCCACATTGTTGGTAGTTTCAAATTATAACTTGTAGGACAAAGATATAGTCTCTTGAGTAGGTGAAACAAAGACCACTCCAACCCCAACACCCTCTCTAGAAGAGGCTTCGTCAAAAAACATATTCCAAACAGAGGTGATGGGAAGAGAATCTTCACAAAGAGTAATGGATTGTTTTATGATTTCAAGAGGAGGTTGAGGAACATCAGTGATGTGAAATAAACTGGATCCCAAATCAATGTCAAGTGAAAAAATAGGATGGTTGGTGGGTTTTTCTTCATGAATCATCACTAATGATGTAGAACAACTGAGCTTCCCTGTAAAGTCTTCTATGCTCCCCCACAAACACAATAATTGTAGAATATGTGAGGTCCATCTGCAAGGTTCCTCCAAGTATTTTTATCCAAGATCTTGACAAGAGCATGCCAAACTTGGGGGGAACATTAGCCACCACGATATCCATGACCACACTTTTCATGGGCAACTGAAACAAGGTCACAACTAGATCCTTAATGACCCCAAGACATATCACTTTCATAAATTCAAAGGAATATAAGTCATGGTAAGTCTTTGTGATTTCTAATCCAAGGTCATCCATCACTTTTTTGGGCATGATATTATGAGATGCTCTTGAGTCCATAAAACAGTTATATATCACCTTGCCATGTATGTCTAGTGAGGTATAGAAGTGAGGGGATGAATCATCTTTATCTTCTACCAAAGGAACTAAGATGACTGCTGGATTTTCATCTTGAAGATTCAATGAATCAGTGGAATGAGATGAAGGCTCGGGCTGCAACAGTTTAGAGAGGCACTTTTTGAAATCTTCATGCTTGACCAGCTCTAAAAGGGGTATGGGTATTCTAAGTTTTTTGATTTCATGCTCAAAGTTGAAAGAAGAGGTAGGCTTTAGAATTTCTCTCACTTCTGGGACAGGGATTTTGACCACTGGTGGGGGGTTCTGTGCTCTCTTTTCTTTTTTTTTTCCAGCCACGTATTTAGCGGGTTTTTCTGCTCTGGTAGGATGATCAGGGATATCAGGATTTAGAAATTCTCTCTTCTTAGACCTAAGGTTGTATTTATTTGGGTTATTGTTGGCCTTGACCCCTTTACCCAACTCATTTAGTTGGATGTCCATGAGAGACTCCTCATATGCAGATTGGATTAAATGGGGAAATGAGGAGGTATTTACAAGATAATGGATTTCAGGATCATCCTCTTCCTCCTCTCCTTATTCATCAGTAACAAGGTTATTTTGGAGAGGGGCCTGGATCCTCTGATCATCCCTATCCATGTTTCTTTGATCTCTTTGGATAACTTGGGGGGTGTTATTTGGTCTTCTGAAGTTACCCCTATTTTCAGCATTAGGGGGATTCATGTAATTCTTCTTTCCTTCCAACTCCAACCTTTCCATTCTAGCAGAAAGTGATTTTAGTAACTTGGTTACTTCGTCCATCTGAAGGGGGCCAGCAGAGGAACCATAGGTCGAAGCCTCGGGCCTACCTTTTTTTCTTTCTCCGTCAGCCTTACTCCTCAGCTTGTCGACTGCCAATATATTTGACTCCACTTCCAGGGCTGCATATTGCATATGAGCCAAGGAAGTGGATCTTATTTCTCTTAACAAGAGGCATAAATCAGGGTCGAAATCACTAGAATAAGTAATTTTGATAGAAGTTTATGTAGGTTTAATCTCAGAAAGAATATTATTATACATTTTATTAAACCTCTTTGAGAAATCAGAAATAGATTCCCCTTCTCCTTTCTTAAGTGATCCAAACTCTATAATATAGTAAAGGAAATCTTTTTTTTATCCCCCTAATGTCTTAAGAATGCATCATCTATGGCTTCAATCCCATCAATAGATCCAGGAGCCAAGCCCCTAAACCATTTTCTAGCCTCTCCATCAAGGTTATGAACAAAAATCCTCATCCATACATCTTCATCTACAATGGCATAGTTATCTGCATAAATATAAAAGGATGCAAGGTGCTCCTCTACAGTTATGTCTCCCTCACTCGTGAACTTAGGCAACTGCTTAAGATAGCCACTAGCTGGGAGAGTATTTAGAGGTTGAGGCAGGACAAGAGGGGCATATCTAGTAGCTACTATGGCATCCATTACGTTCCTAGGGGGATTAGCACCTTCCATTGTGATGTGAATTGGAGGAGAATCTAGAGGAGATGGAGTTATGGCGGGAGAGGGTGGAGTTGTGTTTCTAGGAGAATAGGGAAATGGATGAGGATTTGGAGAAGAGGCTATAGGGCTCGAGGGAACAAAGGTTTCCCCTTCTGTAAGTACAACAACTCTAATAGGGGGAGGAGTGGTAAATCCCAGAGTGGGAAAATATTCTGAGGTCCTAGGTTTAAACCAAGGTACAACTTCAGGGGAAACAGGAATGACAAATATTTATCCCTCTAGATCAAGACTAGGATGGGAGAAAATAGTAGGGAAACTCCCAAAATTTAAATTTATGGAAACTCCAATAGATGGTATAACAGGAGAATGAGAAGCATCTATTGGAGTTTGAAAAGAGGGATTAGGAAAATTACCATAGTCACCAGGTATAGCAGTTGAAGTTCCTTCTCGAGGGGCCTTCCCCTTTCTGATGATTTTCTCTAGGTCAGCTTTAGGTGTTGCTAGAGGTAGTTGTGGAGTAGACCTCTAGAAGCCACAGCTAAAACAGTGGAGTCGCGTCAATGGAGTCACCAGGTGTAGGTTGCAATATTCAATGGTTCTAGTGTCTAATGCACCTTCAGAATCAGAAGCTCTTTGTCATTCAATCTCAGGTAAAAGTCTTCAATTTGTTCCCCGAAAATGGTGCCATGAATGTTATCACCAGAATTCACCCTCAGATTGCATTGAAGCTAAGCCCAGTACCCATCATTTTGTATGTCATAATGAATCATTTTAAAGAGGTCAAATGGACGTAGACTCAGGATAATATCATTTTAACTCAACAAATTAGACCATCATGCACAAGAAAATGAGGTCTTGATCAACTTCAATTAGTAATATGTAGTAAGGGTGGGTAGGAGAAAGAGTTAATGCGAAAGGTGAACAAGATTGTTATGGGCATCAGGATTTCAAGCAGATTGGAGAAGAAAAATCTTAGACTCAAGATCGCTCTTAAGCCCGGGCCATAGACACTGAAATATGTCTAAAAAACACAGTCACAATAGCACTATGATCAAACCTTCATCACGATGCTGCTACAACAACCCGACTGGATCCTCCATGCCCGAGCTATTCAGTGTAAGAGGGAAAAATACAACAAGAGCCAACTAAAAATGGTTACGATACCACTGTAATCAAACATAAATCACAACAACATAACAACCCTCGACTGGATCTTCCATGCCCAAGTTTTTTAGCACAGTTTTACAAAGAGATGAAAAGAAGTTGACTTTCATTAAACAAGAAGTATCGAATATAGTTACATAACCAAAGAACCAAAGCTTCATTAGAACTTTACAATACAGGAGCCTAAATTAACCATCGACCCTAACAAAATATCAAAATTACATATTTATACTCAGAACTGACTACAACCACCAGAAGAGTGGTTGAATCAGGCATTGAAGGATTTACATTCTGAGTCTATTCTGTAGACTTTGCATGCAGTCTCATGTCAGATGTGAGCTCTTACATCTTAACCTTCTCTGTCAGACTGCACATGCAGTTCCCTGTCGGATGCGAGCTTAGATAGTCTGGCAGTCCCTTCTGGATTTCCATTTATGGAAGGAGGCGATGTCTCAACCACCTCCTTCTCTTTCATTAACTACCTGCATCGGGATTAGGATGGAGCCCAAGTCAACTCTGCGCCTAGAAAACATGTTGTCCGCACTCTAAAATTCAGCCACTTCAATCTTCAATGGACATTTGCAGGGAACACTTACAAGTGGATGTGGACACTGAAGAGGAGATGGTGCAAACTCGCATGGAAAAACAAGTGAAATATAGCCAGATGAAAGCAATCGGTTGGAGAAGCGGTGACTGGGAATGTGTGGGTGCCGATATGTGGGAGTTGCGGTGTGCAGACATGGGGGATGTGGCAAAGGGAAAGGACATAGAGGGAGAGGGGTGTGATTGGTCGGGGGGGGACACGACAACTTGATGGAGGTGAGATGGAGGATGAGTGGGGGACACTTGTGGGGATGTGAGAGGGAGAGACATGACAGCAGAAAGGGGACAGGCACACAGGTGATGTGAGTGGAAGACAGGTGTCGAAGGGAGTGAGGACGGTAAGCGAAGGAGGTCTAGTGGNGTTAAAGTGTGGGGGGGTCTGATTTGATGAGAAGGTGACATGATAGTGATGGGGGCATGCTCTAAAACCACCAACTCGGACCCCCCTGTTAAAGGCAGAAGGTCAGGGGGTTCGATATGGAATGCGGACCATAGATCTGAGCATACATATCGCAGCCACTGAGATATGCACGATCCCTATCACAATGCGCCAAGGCTACCTAGCCATCAAAAAATTAGGATAAGAGCCAAAAGTGGGTCGCGTTATAACCCTTTCCTGCATTTTTTCACCAAGGGGCTATTTCCTAAGGGAAAATGCTCATTTACAAACATATGTGCTAACAGACCTGACCAAGAAAGAGGATAAATATTTCTGAAGCAGTTGAATGATAAAGGCATGATAGGTGTTACTTAGAAAGAACATCAACGACGTTGTTCCTTTTAAGGGGGAGGGGATTGTAACACCCATGTTTCCCCTAGCTTGTAATTAATCATTAATTATTATTACCATGCTATGGCATGTGTACAATGTAAATGTATTTTTTTATTGGCCATAATATCATGTGTACAATGTAAATGTATTTTTGTATTGGCCATGGCATGTGTAAATCCTTGAAGTACTGGCCATGATATCACTAGAGGAAAAGAGTGAGGAAACTGTAGAGAGGGTTCATTATGTCAAAATGACCCAAATTTCTCCTTGTTGAAATAATAAGCCTCATCCTGATCCCAAGGAGAAATAATTTAATAAGAAAAGGACTGGTGGTTGAACAATCAACTACCCCAATGAATGTAATCATGGAGGGTTTGGATGGGGAGATAGAAAACTGTCAGCCCGAAGTACCACAAAGGGAAGTTTTTCCTACAAGCCAAGATTTACCTAAGTTTCCTTCTGACAGAAGGAACAGGACACGTCCAGAACCTTCCTGAGGAGGATAAAGGTGTGCAAGAATACACATGAAGGAAGAGAAGAAGGAGACACACCGAGGGGAATGTGTGACCTAGATTTGTAGAAGAAAAGAGGAAGAGTGCATGAGGCTCTCCAATTGAGAAGAAGAACTGGAAGCTCGATAAGTTGTTCTAGTTACTGGAGAGAACAAGAGAAAGGATCTCTAAGAATTTGCACAAAACATGAACAGAGAAGAAGATCATGAACTTGATGTTGAGGGATCATTTGATAAACCTCACAGAGGTTGTGACAGAGAGAGAGAGTCTATGAGGAATTGCAAGAGTTGTGACAAAGAGAGAGAGAGTCTCTGAGAAACTACAAAAGTTCCCTAGTGATATCATGGCTTGGCACAGGGGTTGTTGGAGTGCTAAGAATGAATTCCTCTGAGGCTATGGTTGGGTGGAAAGGATAACACCCACAGTCAGTTGGTCGAAGATCGACTGTAATATATAAGTATTTCATTTTCCCTGTGCACTTCGATTGAAATGCATGATTTGAATGTATGTAATTGTGATTAATTGTGCTTCACATGAAATTAATAATTATAATTCCTAACTTCTCTTATGTAAGTCATTGCATTTTTATGGGTGTAAGATGATAATTTTTTCCTCTGGGATAGTTTGAAAATACCCCTCCCTATTTTAGAACTTAAGTTCTATGAATTGGAGGGAGTTCCCTTCAAACTAATTGTCCAAGTGACCACGGGCTCATCCCACGGCCTTAATCCAAATATTGGCTAAGAGTTAAAGGGTGTAACCTATGGAGATTGAAAATTTTCCATAGGACCAGGTCCATGGAACCCTTTTCTACACTCAAAAAGGAGCTAAGTGGTTTGGGACTCCGGGAATCCAAAATTTGGAGCGAATGAACACTGCATGTCCAAATAAGTCGAAGGCGACCTGTAGAACTAGTAACTGGAAAGATGACCAGTGGTTGGCGGTTAGTTACCCATAATGATGGGATGTATCCCCTTGCTAGAGCCCAATCATATTCTCAGTCATGAAGTAATGTGAGCCGTAGATATGAGAGTATTCAGGATCTCCCCTGATAGTTGGATCTACATCATGTTCATTCCGGCATTGACCACTTCAGGAGAACAAAGGCGTTATAACACAAAAACCTCTTAATGTTGGAATTGTGAAGTATTGTGGGTCATTGATATTCATATCCTTAAAGATCCCTCTCATCTTTCTGATCATGGGGACACGCGTATCACATCGGGATCACATGGGGGCCCATGTGTCGAGCGATAGTGATTCCATGTGTGGAAGCTTTGTTGTAGATAAAAGAGATGTCGATGATCTGAGGCATGTGCCACATATCTTGCCAATAATTTTTGGGTTGACATGTTTCCCTCTAGGAGTGGCCTAATATTGATACCAAGGGACCCATGAGCTAGAGTTGTGAGTCATTGATCTGGGGACTCCATTGAGAACCCCTCCCAATCTTCATATCCACCTATGGAAGGATTCTTGTGTAGCACTTTGGCGAAGTCCTTCTATGGGAAAAAAGGAGTATTAAGTGGGTAGAAACTCTGAATGTCGAACTTGTAAAGTGACATAGACCATAGATCCAAGGATTCTTCAGGATCTCCCATTTTCATTAGATATAGACCGTGGTCATATTGGCGTTGACCAGTCTGGGAGAAAATAGGAAGTTACATGGCAGAACCCCTGAACATTGAAGTTACAAAGTAACAAAGGCCGTAGATATCTGGATCTACGTGGACACACCTCGACCATGGGATCTAAGGGGAATTGGAAGTTTTTTAGTCCGTAGTGACATGGCATGCTAACATCACCTAGGGTGATGTGGACCCATGTTCAACATGCCACATGTCACCTTGATTCGTTATTTTCGTAGACACTATGTTCCCATTAGAAAATGACACATGTCACCCATTGATGGGTATTTGTGTCTTCTTCACCTTGCCGCGTGTCATCCCCCTTGGCACATATTATCTTGGCCTAATAGTGGGTGGAGTACTCAGGGCCCACCTTTCCTTTCCTATGTATTTAATGTGCCATCATGTGTAAGGGTGGACCCTTCAGGAGTTCAGGAATTTGGAACTCTGGGGGTTTGGGGTGTAGTATTTTAGATAATTCAAAAGGGATGAAGACTGGAGCCATGTGGCCTTTGACCAATGAGGCTCGCAGAACTTAAGAAGGGAATAACTTCCAATACAAAGCTCAGATTTGAGCATGGTGAAAGCGGTTGGAAATATATTGACAAGAAGAAGGTGATGGAGACCTCAAGAAGAGGATTCGAGATGATGGAGGAAAGAGAAATTTTGATGCCCCATTGCTAAAAAGGTATTTAATCGGTTGGGTGTGTTACACCTAAGAAGCACCAACTCCCTTATCTAGTAAAGGATATGAATCCTTCCTTGCTCCTCCCTTACACCCTCACTGCATAAGTATCATCAGATCCGCTTCTTGGACTTTGCTTCTACTTTGATCTTCTAATATAGACTATGGAGACACTTCTTATTCACCATTCTTTCTTTCTTATATAGTATTCCAACTGGTGTGAGCATTGAAGCATTGTGTCCCTTTGTTTGTACCATTGCACCTCTTCATTTAAGTTAATAGTAATAGCATTTGTCTTTCAATTTACAATCAATATCTCCCTCTATTATTATTTCACACATTAACGCGAATGTTTTTCAACTTAGTAAGATGGAATTACATAAATCGATCACAGGTATGGATCGATTTATTTTAACTCAATCCCATGCCTTCATATTTTATCCTTAAGATTTTGTTGTGTCTCCGGTTCTCTAATAGATCATATTTAATATTTTCGATTATCTTTCCAATGCATTGGATGTATTTGATTACTTAATATCAGTCAGGATAGAATCCAGATCCTATCTAGTTCAAATTTCCTTACTAACAAAAGGAAAATTCTTCCTTTGTATATTAAAATTCACACATATGCACTTTTAGAACCTCTATTCCATATGACCATAGGCAGTGACTAAGAACTAATCCAAATGAGTGCTTAATCACTTATCAATATTGATGGTCATGTTTTATTTGCACGTTGAGATGGAAGGTTCTCGTTCTCTTTGGGACTTCAGCGTTTCAGGACTCCACCCTTTGCAGTCTTATAATTCTTCAAGAGGAAATTCTATCGGAGTGCGTATCATCACTTCCCTTGTTAATAACCTTCACATGTCCAAGAGCTAGGATCATGGGCTTAGCCACAAAGGAGCTCCCACTCTTCGGGTATTCAGCGATTCATGACTCCAGGACTTCAGGCTACTCGAACTATGAATTGTTTCAATCACTCTGAAGGTTTAACTACCAAATAAGTCATAACATGATGATGATCTCTTGTTGTCAGTTAACATCTCATGTTTACTCTATCCTTCCACTATGCTTGATCTAACGGTCATGAGAGAACCTGGAGGATCTTAGATCAACGACTAGCATTAGTTCATGACTTGTCCCTTCAATGCTTTGAGTAGTTGTTGGTAGGAGAAACTAGATATCCCTGAAGGACATACTCTCAGAGTGATGCATCTTGTTGATGTCACCATTGATGTGGCACTAGCTAAGTGGATGCCACATGTCACCTAGATTCGTGACATACATATACCTAAATTTCCAACTGGACCTTGACACTTGTCACCATATGATTTCACCACATGTCCTTGTTGATGTGGATCTCATGAAGTGTCATATGTATTTCCCCCTTGGATCATATATCGGACAGCCTATTTTTCACTTGAATTCTTCATCCAATGACCCTCATTCACTTTGCGACTTCGGGGCTCCGTCCTTTGGGTGAAATTATATTCTTTAGACCCATTTTCTCTGAAGTGGTTAGCACTGAATTTGACCACCATTGGACTCTCCTATCCTCATCCAATGATCACCATGCATTGCCCAAATTCTAATGGCCCTCATTCACTTCGGGAATTCAGGGCTCTCTCCTTTGGGTGAACTTACTTGTTTTAGACCCATTTTCACTGAAGTGGTCAGCGTCGGAGTTGACCATCTCCTTTCCTTTATTGTGATCTGACAGTTCCAATATTTCACTCCAGATCAACAGTTGATGACAGTTTGTGAATTCAGGGCTTCATCCTTTGGGTAAACTTACCTATTCTTAGATTATTTTCACTAGAGTGGTCAATACCAAAGTTGACCATCTCCTTTCCTTTATTGTGATCCGACAGTCCAAGATTTTCCCAAGAACTATATCAACAGATAGGATTCTTCCTTGATTCTTTTGGAGTTTTATTGTTGGGATTTCAATCCTGATAGAGTTTCTACATTGCGCTCTCCCTTCTGAGCTTCGATTAATATCATTCCTTTTGAGATTTGGGTTTATATTGGATTCTTCTGCACCCTATTGACATCAATGAAAATACCATACCACTATGTCCAACAAGTTTGAATACCTATATTGGTTGTAAACATGTTCAGTGAGTTGTATATATGTTTTCACAGTTTGTAACAAGAGTCACTATAGAAGGATAAGAAGTTGCAAGCTTTCTCCTTGAAAGGGTCTAGGTGCACTTTGAGATTTCAAGGAGCATCATTTTTTATAGAGACACTAGATTCTTGAGGTTATTTTGGACTCCATAGTGAGAGACGTTGGACACTAAATTGAAGAGATCCATAGTATTTCACCCATTGAGTAATGGACATATAGACATAGTCAATAAGACATTGGTTCAACTCTTGAGGCTTTATAATTAGAAACATATGAGGAATTGGGATGAAAATTTGGCTTACATACAACATTGTTATAACGATGATGTTGAAATACATTTTGGATATTTCCCACTATCACCTTTAGATATTGAAAATGAACAATGTGATGGGGAAAACAACCTCAAGTCATGCATTGAAGGAAGAAATTTCTATATACATGATGAGACAAATACACTTATAGGTTTATGAGAAATTGAATATGTAATGTCTCCTAATTAATCTATAATAAATGTAATACCTTGGTTTTGAGTCCCTGGATTAATAATGTATTTTGTTTATTGATGAGAGGTCGGAGTTCCTAAACAATTGAAAAAGCCAGAGAGCCTAGGGAATGTAATACCCGCAATACTTTTAATAATAAAATACATCATTGGCTACAAGATGGAAAAGGACAATAGCTATAGGGGGCTATGATTCCATAAAAGAGGGGGTTGAGGGTATAATTTTATTCACCTATGTTTTTTTTGAGGAGCGAATGAGGGGTCGTGTGAGTCTCTTAGGGAGACCGCATTGTACCTTGGGCATATTTTCTATTTAAACACTACCTACGGGTTGTTTTGGGGTTACTTAATGGTGGTTACCTCATTGTTGTTACTCCATGGTTTCTTCATTTGGTTGGTTTCCTGATTGTTGTTGCTTCATTCTTTTGGATTTGTTGGTTCATTTTGGCCACTAGAGTCTCATTCATCATTACATTTATTCTACCTCATGTTGGATCTGGTTGTGGGCATGGGGAGATGACTTGTTGGAGGTAGTGATATATGGTTTTTTTCTATAGAAATTATTGGTGTTCCATCAAGGATTTTATGCTTGTGTGCATGAGAATACTAACAATAATGCCAAGATTATCTATAGTTGATAATCCTAGAAATTTCTAGCATCATATTTACTGACCATTAGCATTAGAGCCCTAGATCGATGTGAACAACCTAAGGAACTATGTGGTAGTGAAGGGTGTTCATTCTCTTGGGTTGTGCAAGATGATGAGAAAGAGATCAACTGGTAAACCAGGATTGTTGTATAGTTCATAAACTATGATATTTGATTATCCAGACTGGTTTGGAAAAAATAGAGTTGGCTTAGGACCCGTCCTTGTGGATTCATAGCCCTAGATAAAGGGTGACATGTTTTTGAGATATAGAAAAATGGTGTCTGAGGTAGGGTGGAACATCCGATGTCCACAGCCAGTTGGTGAAATTATTTTAAAATATAAGTCTCTATGTGTTTCTTTGTGATTGTATTCCATTGTGTATTTTATTTATCTTTGTGATATGTTTAATACATGCTAGCTAATATTAATTATTGTGCATGGCCAGTTATGCATTATCTTTATGTCATGCATGTTTCATTTTATTGCATTTACGTTATTATGTTCATTATTTTCATAAGAAAGGTATCATATTTCACAATCATCTTGAGCAGGTGATTTTTTGAGGCACCTGAGTAGTGGGGTGTGTCACAGTTTGGCATCAAAGCTTGCTTGTAGTGCTTGGGTTGCATGGGATGAATATAGGTTGAATATTGTCTTCTTCATGGCGGTCGAGCTGGCAGGGTGTTGGGTAGCAAAACCATTTCTTGAAAATCCAAAAAATGTTCACGAATTTTTCATGAATATTTGGAAATTTTCTAATTCATCCATATAGTGACATTAGCATGAATGGGATCCACATGCCACGGTGACCTGGCAGAAAACATGGAGCCACAGTGGTAGTTTTATTTCCCTGTTGCAAGGCCACAGTGATGGGTCATGGTGGTGGATGTTGTGTTAGTGAGGGATCCATACATCTGGGCATTGAGAGCTCCTTCTAGTTGTTTCTTTTGGGGAGGATCAGATGTATGATGGCTTGCACCTCATGTTTGGAAGTGGAACCTCAACTGTAATGGAACCCTTAATCATCTAGAGATGCCAGATATATAGGTTGGATGGTTTTGGGGGGTTCCCTTTGTGGTTTTGAAAACCACCAAGGGGGGGCTTAGACCCAATGGGAAGTCATCACCTCATGTGTGCCAGAATGAGTTACGTATTTTTAACCCCCCCCCCTCAATTATTATTCGTAAAATTCTTGGGGATCGAAAAGGATTACAGTCGTTGATCTTCCATTGACCTCCATCATATGATTGGGAAGACATGCAGGCTTGTACATCTAATCAGAGAAGGGGGGTGGGACCAACATACCCCTACAGCCAATAGGAATACGCCATGTGGTTGAATGAAAGATTGTCATGTGTAATTATCGATGTGGTGACATGAAGGCCAAGTGGTGGGAGTGTTGGAGAAGTCTGAATGGGAAAATATATGAAGTATTGGAGAATTTTGGATGGGAAGATGTTGGATGTGGGGCATGAACATCTGAGCATCCGGGCATCCAAAGGGTCCTTACATGTTGTTTTTTTTGTTGAGGGTCAAATGTTGGATGTGGGGCATTGAAATCCAAGCATCCAGAGTCCATTGAGGTTAATTTTATTGTCAAGGGGAGGATCTAGATTTCCTTTTAAGTGACCTTTTATTTTAATTAAAGAGCCATAGTCAGTATTCCACATCAACAAAGTGTCATGTCAAAAACATGCCACATCAATGGAGTGCCATGTCAGTAGTATGCCACATCATTATATTTATAGGTTAGCATTATGGTGTGTCAGTAGAGTTCCACACCATCATTATTCCATGTGTGATGAACCTCGTAGGACATTGTTACCCCCCATGCTTGGGGGTAACTAGAGGAGATCATGACTCATGGCCCACAATGGAGACGATGATCCCAACGATGATGATGATCGGCATGTCCACAGATAGCATCCCAGCATCTCCCCTTAGATTACCTTTTCTACTACTACATATCATTAAATCTCATCACATCTAGTCAAACCAGTGTATGGGATATGGTAAGCTAGTGTCACCATGAGGTATGTTAGTCCTTATTTCATGTGAAGTTTTGTGCTTAATTTACTAGGAATCTCAATGAAGATTAGTGGTTGAAGTTGGATAATGGATCATTGGCTCGTGAATTTTTTTTTGTTGTGGTGTTTCACCTTGGTGGCTAGCATATGTTACCTAGTCTCATGTTGCTACCTCCCAAGGAAAGGGATACTATTAGGAGTCCCTTACAAGGGTAACATTTTGTTCCCCACCATACTTAACACTTTCCATCCTGGAGCTTGTCATAGTGTACTAAACTTTGGTAATGGGTCATGGTCCATTATCTCATGAGAAGAGGGGTTGAAGGCCCAAATGTTGATTGGATTTACTTCTAAAATAATAAAAGAATGATTCTAAAGAAAGAAAGAATGATAACAAAGGACTCTCAAAATCCAATCCAAACTTGAGCTCTACCCTTTTCGTGTTCACCCTAGTCCCAAATAGTGATGCCATAGCTAGAAACCTTATAAAAGGGGACTTTCAAATATGATAAGAGGACAAATAAAAAGGTAGATAAAGGGGTTTGGAAAAATGTAGTTCTTAGAAAGTGGTAACTCAAGTGAAAGTGCACCCTCCACAAAGGTGCTCATAGAAATGGATTCAATGACACCATAAGCCATGAAGTAATCCCAAGACGTACCATTGTCATGCTTACTCTTGACTGGTTCTTTTCTTTCATTGTTTGCCTTGGGACATATCCCTCTACTTGGTTATTTTCTTTCATTGTTTTTGTTGGCACACCTAATAGGGTTTGATGAAGGCCTTCCCATATTCAAACTTTCCAACTTACAAAAAGTCTAGAGTTAGTGTGATATTTGAAGGGGATACTGAGGTGAATTGTTCATGTGGCTTCTATCTTAACTAACAGCTTATTTTTCATTATTTAAGGACTTAAATATCTTATTACCATTGGTTTACTTTATTTTTTATTCTAATTTTTATTTGGATTCTCCTGACATGGTTCTTTGAAGAATGCCCCAAGATTTCACCCAAGATGTTGTGTCTTTATTACAAGATATGGCACATGAGATGCAGAGCAGTGAGTCACCCATTATTTAATACATTTAAAAAGTGCCTCTCACATA
This sequence comes from Picea engelmannii, assembly GCA_009831015.1. Taxonomy (NCBI): domain Eukaryota; kingdom Viridiplantae; phylum Streptophyta; class Pinopsida; order Pinales; family Pinaceae; genus Picea; species Picea engelmannii. The sequence continues at coordinate 289,820 of ML777335.1, read as the reverse complement.
TTTGGGACCTTGGACAATGGACATATGGGCTTCATTTTAGACAGATTTAGCCATGGTGGAACAGAGATGGTAAGAAATCCCACACCCTGGGCTCTACACCCTAGAGGTTATTTTTCACTGGATGGAGGACATTGCACAAATATATAATCGAAGGACTCATAGAGACTATGTACAGACTTCTCCTCTTGAAAATCCACCCCTTGCACCTTGGACCTTGGGAATTTAGATGATGATGTCATGCTAGGGTTTGATAAAGATGATGGGGTTTTCTCCCACTTGGATGTCAGTGATGATTTTGAGATGGGATGTAACATTACCACCTTTTCTCCTTGGGAAATGGAACATGGCCTTAGAGAGGCCCTCCTATCCCATTGGGGGCATGATTTCACCACACGTGTCACCATTTATATATTATTTTTCACATTTTGACATTTGTAAAGGAAAATATAAGGGGTCACCCCACTAACATACATGTATTTTCACTTTTGATGACTTTTGGAGCACTAGGGTTTCCTTATAAATAAGACTAGCGCTCATCTCATTCTTCATCATCACTTCCTCACTCATTTGTAGTGGGGAAACTTTAGAAAAGTTCATTATTCGCTCTCTTTTGTCTCTTGGATCTCATGCACTATCTTTGGAGGGAGATATTTTTGGATTTTCTTGTTAGGAAATACACTTCCACACTAAACATAATAGAAGAGAAGACAAATTTAAGCTAGAAAATAAATGGCATAGAAATCACACAGTACACAGAGATTTTACCCTGGAAACCCAAACGGGAAAACTAGCATTCATTGAGTGTCTTTCTCTCTTGTTGTCTTATTCATTCAAAATAAAAGGTTACATGTCTAAAATTTGTCTACACCTAAGACACAATCAACATCATACCTTGTTTCTTACACAAGAACAACCCTGGATCCAATTTGTCTTACATCTACACGACCAACAACCTTATGATAAAGATAAGAATGGAGATCAACTATAACACCCTCTAACATAGTATTATTACAGCATGCCTTATTTATAGGATTTAAAACAAGAAAAACCATAAATAAAGGCACCCAAAAAATGGTTACAAATCCACACATATCATTGGTTACAAATCCCACAAATCTCGGTATTTTTCTTCAGTCAACTACCAGTCGACCTCCATTTATACTTCAGTTAGTTGTCTCCTGACAACCTCTTGTCAGATAACCTCTCAACTTATTTTTGATCACTTCGAATTTGACTTTCCTAGTTAATTTCTTTGACCCTTTGACTTTCCTAATCAATTGCTTCGACCTTCGACTTTCATCCCCAGTCAATCCACCTCGATTAGAATTTCACTGCAAAGAATTTAACAACCTAACAATCTACCACTTGTTGTCTTCTTTCTAGAAATAGGAGAAGCTAAAATTTTGGTCACAAACCCAAGGAAACAATTCCCATTTCCTCTCTACACCAAGAGAACTTCACAGTGCTCATAGACTTGGTCAAAGAGTTTCTTATGTTTTCCATCATGTCTACTTTCTCAGACATCACCTATTTTATTTCAACCATGTCTCTTATGAAACGGTATTGTACATCAATATGCTTAGTCTTGGAATGATAAGTTGGGTTCTTTTCCAAAAATATTGTGCTTTGACTATCACAATTTATCTCAATAGATCTCTACGCAAACTCGATCCCTGAACATAGTCATTGTAGCCATACTACTTATTTTATTCCATGAGTGGCTTCCTTGTATTCATATTATATTGTTGAAAAGGATACAACCACTTGCCGCTTACTCATCCAATTGATTTCACCTATGAACATATTGAACATGTATCCACTTGTTGAACTTTGTCGATCTAGATCTCCATCCCAATCAATATCAACAAATCCATGTACATATACTTCACTATCAATTCCAAGTTTCCCTTGGTAGCATATAGCATAATATTGTGTTCCACGCAAATACTTGAACACTCTCTTGACAATTATCTAGTGCTCTTTTATAGGTGTTGACACGCATCTGCTCAACACTCCCATTGCATGGGAAATGTCTGGTCGAGTGCAGACCATCGCATAAATCAGACTGCTAATAACACTTGCATAGGGAACATGTTCCATGTCCTCTATTTCTTACTTTGTCTTTGAATATTGTTCAATAGTTAACCTACCTCCCACATGAATTGACACCTTTACAAGTTTTCAATCCTACATGTTGAAACACTTCAAAATAAATTCAATATAATTTTTCTAATTCAACCAGATATTTCATTGCCCGATCTCTCTTAATCTCCATTCCTGGAATGAATTTTTCTACATCAAGATCCTTAATGTTGAATTTAGATGATAGCTGCTACTTCACCTCCTTTATTACTTCCATGTTGTTTCCGATCAGCAACATGTCATCAACATACAATGATACATATATGAAAATCCCATCTTCTTCCTTGGAATATATGCAGTGATCATATTTTCTTCTCACAAATCCTAAAATAAGGATGTATGTGTCAAAATTTTGATACCACGTCATTGGTGATTTCTTTAGACCATAAAGGGATCTTTTCAACTTGCACACTAGCTCTTTCTTTCTCTTTACTTCAAATCCTTCAAGTTGTTTCATGTAGATTTATTCTTCCAAGTCCCCATGTAGGAATGTTCTCTTCACATCCATTTTCTTTATTTCAAGATCAAATGTTGTAGCCAAACACATACTATTATAATGGAAGTTAATTTTGCAACAAGGGAAAAATATCACTGAATTCAACTCCTTCGACTTGGTAATATCCTTTCACTACCAATCGAGCTTTGAATTTTTTGACTTGACCTGCTACATTCATATTTGTATTTAATACCCACTTGTTATTGATGGGATTTCTTCCACTTGGTGATTCGACGAAATCCCCATCTAATTCTTGTGCAAGTATTCCATCTCTTCGACCATGGTGTCCTTCCAGATTCTACCCTCTGTCGAGTTGACTACCTCCCTAACCTACTTGGGCTCCTTGTTAGTGGAAGTTAACACAAATGTGGAACAGAAATTGCATAGACTGTACCTTTCGACTGGTTTTCTTACTTGTTCATACCTCCTTGAAATCGGAGTCAGTTGTTCCACCTCTTCATTTCATTCAGTCAACTCATCTGAATCATATTATTCACTCTTTAGTTCAAACCTCACCTTCTCTATATTTTTCTTTGTTTGAACCACTTCAAACTCGGACTTCCCTTCAACTTCTTTGAAGAACACATCTCAATTGTACATTGTTATTCTTGATGAAGGATCCCAGATTTTATATCCTTTCATTCCTTCTTTTTATCCAATGAAAATACACTTGATTTATTTATTGTCCAGATTGCTCCTCTTTTCCTTGGGAACATGCACAAATGCATCACAGCCAAATACTTTGAGATGTGAAAGTGAAGGCTTCTTACCAAACCATTACTCATGTGGAGTCAAGTCTACTAGTGTCGATGAAGGAGACATATTCACCAATATTTTACAGTTTCAATTGCCCTTGCCCATAATTCTTGTGTGATCCTAGGACCACCAAGCATGTTCCTTGTCTTATCCAACATTTTTCTATTCATTATTTCGACAACTCCATTTTGTTGTGTGATATATGGTGTAGTATTTTAGCATGCTATGTCGTACTTCATGAACAACATCTCAAAATCATTTCCACATAATTCACAACCATTTTCAATTATCAACACCTTGATCTTCTTATCAGTCTAGTTTTCCACAAGAGATTTAAACTCTTTGAATTTCTTGAAAACCTGTGATTTCTTCCTTAGGAAATATATCCATGTCTTCCTTAAAAAATCATATATGAAGGAGACATAGTATAGGGATCCACCAAGTGAAGGGATTGTTACAATCCCAAACACATCACTATGAACCAATTCTAGAATCCCTTTTCCCTTATCGCTCCATATGGGAACCTCACCCGATTTTGTTTTTCATATATGAAATGTTCACAAAAATTGACTTCTAAATTACATTCAGGAATTCCTTCAACCATAACTTTGTTATGCATAGCTTGAAGTTATTTTTCTCCAATGTATCCCATCCTCTTGTGCCATAACCTAGTCGGGTTTACTTGAAAAAGACTTTTCGAGTCAGTTTGAATCGACTCAGCCCGAGATAAGTCAATTTGACTTCAAGAACAATGATGTTGTTGCATCCAGTTGAATCGAAATTACCTAACAAATTGTATAGGGTTCCAATTCAAACTCCTTTCATTAAAACCATCACTCCCTTGACCATTTCGCATGTATCATTCTAAAATAGAATGAGAACTCCTGCATCACTCATCTTGTTGACAGATATCAGGTTTCTTTCCAAACCTAGAATATGTATCACACCTAGAAGGGTTATACTCCTCCCATCCTACAATATCAGTTGGAATATTCCTCATCCAATAATTTTGGTTGTCAAGTTGTCCCCCAAGAACACATCTCCTCCTTCATATCTCTCATATTCACAAAACCATTCTTTGTGAGGATCTGTTAAGAACCAAACATCAATATAGCATAGAAAAACCTCAAGAAAAGTACTCAACGCCTTGAAAAAGAGATAATATCAGATAATAAGCCTCTTCGAGGGGGCAACCTCCTTTTACCCCACTTAAATGTTCAAGTACAA
>ML777335.1:246068-275593 GCA_009831015.1 Picea engelmannii | reverse complement strand
TTGGGTTTTCTTCCCCTAGAGGGTTTCCCAGGATAAATGTTGTGTCTCTTGTGAATGTGTATTTCTCAGTGATCTTGTTCTTATTATGCTCTTATCTATTGAAATGCAAAGAACTATAATAATGGCATAAACATTAACATAAGGTTGAACCTTTCTATGCCCCAAGGACCAAAGTTGTAGCAAGCCAAGAACATTCTATAATACCAATCCAACCCAAGAGATAAGTGTTGATTTTTGTAGCTAAGAGGGTATTTTACATATGCTTGGTGTCTTAGCATGTGGGGGACATAAAGTGGTCCCCGGACATGAACTTTATTTTATAAAGTTTAAGTGACTTTTTAATTTATGAGGGATAAAGTGATTTCTTAAGTTGTGATAATGAGAGAATAAAACACAACCGTAGATATTGAAAGGGACACGATTTAATCTCATCCATCAGATATAAAATAACTTCCTAACTCCCTCATGAAGAGATAAAAGGAGATCTAGAGAAAAACACATGATTTTTTATTATTCATTTAATGAGAAGAGAGAGCATAAGTGGGAGAGAAAACATTGTAGGAAATTAGGGCACAACTTCCAAGGATAAAGAGGACAAAAATACCAAGGAGAGAGGAAAAAAATTAATGCATCATGTCAACCACACATGTGAGAAGAGTTGGCACATATTGCAAGGGAGAAGTACATTGAAATCGAGGCAGACTGTACAACATTTATTGTTGGTATAGTGCACATGTTTTGAGGCAGTCGTACAACATTTATTGCAGGAAATTATACATCATTTATTGTAGTACATAGATTTCTAGGAGCAGATTGTACAACCTTGTGTGAGAGCCAGCAATAATTTTTTTACTTTGACACAAATTTCTAAATTTGGTACGAAAATCAAGGTGCACTTGTTCCTATTTCTCTTGTTGTAATTTCAATAATTTGTTCTTAGAAGCCCTAATAAAAATCATCTCTCTACTGGTTTTCCCTTTGGGATTTTTCTAGGGGCATTTCCCAAAATATCGTGTTTCATTGAGTGGTTTGATTTATTGTTTTCGTTGTGCAAGTAAAAGTTTCAATGTGTTTCTAGTTATAAATTTCAGTTTTGAAAATGCATTTATGAATGAGCATTAAATTGAGACAAGAAATTTATTGAAACAAAAAACCAAGATTTGAACCTTAAAAATTCACATGGTGTAAGAGCATTGATACTGAGAGGGGGGACCAAACAATTTGACACAAGGGTTTGCAACAGAATTTTGTTTTGTTCACCGGAAAGAGGGTTGAGCCTCGTTATTAGTTGAGTAGGTCATATAGCTACAAGTTTGAGATTTGAGGATAGGTTGGAGGAAGCTGGAAATTTTAGGCATTGGAAGGAAAGGATTGCCTTATTGTTGGAGGAACAGGATTTGTGGAACATTGTCAAGAAATTGTCACTATTCCTATGGATGCCATTAAATACCATGTCATTCCTCATGTAACTGGGAAAAATAATGTCTACAATATGTGGGAATATTTAACCAAGCTATACCAAAGTGATAATCAAAACTGAAATATGTCATTGAGAGAAAAACTAAGAAACACCAAGATGACCAAAATTGATACAATTGCATCATACCTTGCCAAGTTGACACAGATTTTTTATGAACTAGGGGTTGTTGGATAAAAAGTGGAAGGGGAAAATTGGTTAGAACAACCTTGAATGGTTTTTCAAAACCATGGGATTCATTTGTTCATGGTATTGTTGCCACGGAAAAACTTCTTGATTGGGAGAGACTTTGGGATGACTTTGTACAGAAGGAGATCATAGTTGGTTTCAGACAGGGAGGCCAACAGCATGGGGATGATGAGTAAAATGTGGCTCTTTCATAAAAGGGAAAGAACAAATCCAAGAAAGGTCATGTTAGAACATAAATCAAAATCTGAAATAAAGATTTAAATTTTGAATTCTTTCTTAAAAAAAAATAACACCATAGATATTTCCTATTTTTTGTCATTTTTCAATAAAAAAATTCTTTAGAATTACTATTATATAAACTAATGAAAATTTTTTGTTGTGTTTTGATAGGGTAGATCACTCCTAAACCGTCAATCCTTATGCATATCAACGATTGGCAGGATTTCGGGGATATAGATTTTCACAATGTTTATCGATGCAGTGTTCTCGTTCATGATTCCATTTTGGGACATCATCCTTCGGATTTATTAGAAGATTTTGTTTCAATTTATCCTGAAGACTAAAATCTCGAAGCCTGAATCAATCCAAGATTATATATTTCCCTTAAAAAATTTATCATAGTATTTTGCTTATATCTCTTTGGTGTTTCCAAACTTAAAATCCATAAGACCATGGTTACAAATAAAGATTTAAAGTTCCACATCTACCCTTGCATTATTATATTTCCATTCAATAACTTTGCGCTTCAAAATTTCAAACTTAACGTTTATTGACCCTTTTAATTCCAAAGTCATGAATCTCTGGAGCCCCAAAATTATGGAATACGCATTTATAAGGGAAAATACTTAGTTGATGTGTCCTATGCCACCTATCATTCTAGCTACATGGTGACATCTGGTACTTATTTCTGGCATTTTTGTACATGTAATTTGCACATTTCAGGATGACACGTGTCACCCATGTTCTTATGACACATTATCATACGAGACGTCATCCTGCCACGTCACTCCGAGATATCATATTTTTAATAGATCACATAAGTCTCTAAGCCCTGAATTTCTAAAGTTTTGAAGTCCTGGAGATTAAAAGTCAAATAATGATTAGTTTAATAAATATTGATTAAGGAAAATTAATCACTTTGTGACTTCATTCTTCAGGATATGTTTAACATTCCCTATTCAAAATCCCTTAATCCTTGAATTTCCGAAGTGTTGGAGTACTTATTCTCACTAATCATGATTTTTAATGATAATTAAAAATGATCAGGGTAATATATTTGAGTAAAGATTTCCACCATCAGGTAATAAATTCACCAGTTATTTATCATTATGACCCTGTCATTCAAATGTGAAGTATTAAATGTAGAATTGATGCTGTGTTAAATCTCTATTTGATAAAAGATTTTAACTCTACTCCATCTTTGTATTCACACTCATAAGTCTTATTTTTCCTAAAAGAGAAAATATTGTTGACGAGAAGTCATGGTGCCTTGCAAGGGAGCAAAAAAGTAAGTCCAAGACCAGTTTGCAAAGGAGCCGAACACAAATTCTAATATTTATTCAGATAATACTGCTCGTTTAATAAGTAGCATTAAATCCTGGGCATAGGTTTATGAAATTCTCAAAGAAGAGAAAATCATTGTTTCATACGATGCAAGTGAAGGTGAATATGTTGTTGTTGGCATGTTTACAGGAAGCGTGTGCTTGTCATTGATGGAAATAACAACAGTGATGATGGCATATTGGTAGCATTGATGGAAAACAGGAAAGTAGAGATGATAACATCGGGAATGACTAGACCATGAGAAATTTTTGTCTACAAGCTCAGGACGACGAGCACCGGGCACAGAGTTGGAGTTTCCAGATAGCCAGAGGTTATCCTGAAGGCCACAAGGAGTGTGCATAGGATTCCTTAGAATCTGTAAGTTTGTAGAAGGAATCAAGCTTAGGAGGGATAGAGGATTGGAAGAGTTCAGAGTAAGGACGAGGGTCGAAGTGATCACCTCATGGAGTTAATCTCAGAAGGGTTGACGCTAAGTTATTTGGCAAGGAGCCATTGATAATCTCAAAGGACGGTAGAGATCCCTAGAGAGAAGAGGAACTATTAGTCGTGGGTCGTTAGATCTAGTGGATTTGCAATGAGGATAATCCCAAGATTCATTCAATACTCCAAAGCTCAGAAGGAATGTTGGTCACTCATTGAGGCATGACACATGGTGAGAGATTAGCATTGCGTTGTTTCACAAATCGGTAAATTAGAGATAGGAGAAGCAAAAACACGTGAAGTTTGAGTTTGTGAAGGTGATCACAGCCATTGATTGAGAAATTTTGTGGGCCATATAATGGACAAGAGCTGAAACGTGAAGTCGCAAAGTCCTGATTCACGAAGGAGAGATCTGGGTCATCGGATCACTTAGGACTATGGACCATTGATCTGACACAATGGAGTTCGGGAGCTCGAACCTTGAAGAAATGAAGTGATATAACTTCTGACTTCGCGAAATGTGAATTCCCTAAGTGCTTGGCCCTAAGTCACAGCCGAGGTCACGTCAATGGATAATGAGGGGAAGGAGCTAGCGTTTCTAGGATCCACCTCAAAGATCAAGAATTAGGATAATCGAGGTGAATCGCAACAGAATATCTGATGTGTGAAGTCGCGAAGTGCCTTTTTGGTTGGTGTATGGTCATATCCATTGGTCACGTGGAGAGGAACTTAGTGCCTCTATGGATATAATCCAATGGCATAGATTAAATAGACAATTGTATCGAAGGGTTATTGTTTTACTTTGTGATTTCTTGACCAGTTACGATTCAATTATATGAGTTGAATCATTGTTCTTGGCGTTGGAGATTCATAGTGTAATGGATGAGTTGAATCATTGATCTTGGGCATTGGAGATTCATAGTGTAATGAGTTAGGAGAGAAAGCATAAAATAAAAAATAAGTGACTAAGTGAGGTTGGTTGTTTTCTCTCAAAAATGAGTTGAACCGTATGTAATGAAAATAATAGTATGAACAGAGTGAGAACAAACTCAAAGATGAAGAACAGACGCAGGATGGAGCAGAAATGGTGAAAATAGAAGAATGTATAAGAACCTAACAACATGCGAAGAATAGAGAAAGAGCATATGGAAAGAGACAGCAAGTGGAGCCAAGCATGAATAGACTGAAGCAGAGAAGAATTGAAGAACAGAGAAGAAATGGTAAGCATTGACATATATGTATTTTTGTAAGCTATCATTCAAGAAAATGTTTATAATTAGGTTGGTAGGGTGGTGCTAGGGAGGACTATTGTCCTTAGATTTCCAAGTGAGTGCTTGAACACAGGGAGTTGTTGCTTCCATCTGGTTGCAGCCAAAAAAATCAGGGTGGTAGGGTGGTGCAAGGGAGAACCATTGTTCTGTATTATACAGGTTGGTGGCTATGTGACTAGAAGTTGGTGCTTCCATCCAGTTGGTGTTGGAACACTCAGAGAGTTGGTGCTTCCTTCTAGTGGGTGCTAGAGAAACCAGAGAGTTTGTGCTCTCAGCAAGTTGCAGCTTGTTAAAGAAGAGTTTGTAGCCTAATTTTGAGTTGGTGCTCAAAGAAAGATGATGTATAGAACTTAAAAGAATGCCTATCATTCTAAGAAGAAGAGGTTTTCTCCCTTTATGTTTTTCCTCGTGAATATTTGTCTCTGTGTATATCATATGTGTGATTGATGTTTGTTATTTATGTTGTTCATTTCTTGCATAGTATTGATGATCACTTGGAGAATATTAATAATATATCAACAGGCATAATATTGTTTAAGNCCTCAGTTATCTTAGTAATTTCAACATTTTTGAATACAAACAAGCTCAAGGACATCGCCAAGTCGGAACTACACAAGGTTGCAACAAGGCCAAAGTTATTCCCCTACACAAACATGATATGTTGGGATCTAGAGCATGTGGATTTACCAATCAGGACCATCTACATCCCTCAAAGAACTATTGTCAACTCTTTTCAACCTGAAGATATCCAAGTAATGTATAAATTGTCCAATACTCCCAAATATGTCTACAATGCAGAATTTGTGAGAAATTTTGAGAAAGAAGAATGTGTAGATTATGACAAAAGCATCCACGATATAATTAAAACTTGGTGGGGAAACGAAAACAAATTCAAAGTAGACAGTCATGGTATATACTCCACATATTCTTGTAATGCACATATTATGTACATAGCTATGATACTCTGTAGATTGTATGGAAAGAAAAACCATGCACATTTCAGCATCGATTGGGTCCCTATTATTCATGAAGTTGCAGAGGGTTTCACTTTTCATTGGGGAAAGTTGTTGTCTGACAACTTGGTCAAACAAATAGATATTTATACAATTCAAAAATATAAAGGTGAACAAGCTCTCTTTTATATGTCAACATATATTATGGATGTTATATGTTACAAAAGCCCTTTCCCATTAACGAATTGGAGTTGGACTCCAAAAGCTTGTGAGCCAATACACATCTATCATTCTAAGTTATGGGAGTAAAATGAAAAATACCATTTTTATGAAACTTTCCATAATTTTTTCATCCCAATTCATGAAGTTCTATATGGTAACCCTCCTCCTAGGATTTCTGAGCAGATTGTGGGAAATTTACGTGCAATTCTAGACTGGTATATCGAGGAGAGTTTTTCCTATATTAGAGTTTATGGTTGTTTTGTGTCTCCTCATGCTTGTTGATTTTTCAATAATCAAGGTTAAGCATGAAGTTAATTCCATTTTTAGCATTTAACCATAACCATTAATGTTGCATAAACCATGATCACAAGAAGAAGCACCATGCACAAGAACACAAGAAGTATCTTGGGAAACCCTTCTCAACAAGGGAAGAAAACCCAGCCAATCTTTTACGATGTTCTTCAAGAGAAATACCTTCACCACAAAGAACACATACCACACAAGAGGGTTCTCAAACCCTATAAGACTAGTGCCCAAGAGAGGTGTGCACTTTTCCCAAGAAGGTGTACTTGTTGAAATTTCCAAACTCACATGCAAGATATGATTCCTCAATGGGGAATTTACCTTTACTTATACTAACCTGAACCTGTCAAAAGAAATGTCTATTGGCACAACAAGGCCGACCTCACTAGCTTATAATATAATTAATATTAACGAGATTAATTATCTTTTACATTAATTACCAGTCACATTAAGGTGGGGCCGACCTGTACCCTTTACATTACAATTAGGGTTACAAGCATGTCTGACTCTTGAAAAATATAGAAAGGGATCTTATACACCCACTAGTTCTCATCCACTAGGGGCACATCCATAGGGATTTCCATATATTTAGCTCACTACATTACACAGAAGAACCACTTCTTCACTAATGCTTAGCCACTAGGATCACGTTCACCTGTGCTCGTCCACAGGCACGTCCACTCAACAGATATTCTTTTCCACTACATTACATAGGAGAGTCATCTAGAGTTTCTTATCAACTCTTATGCTTAGAGGAGGATAATAGATCATCTTCATTTATGTTCTCATGACGTTTCACCCAGCACTTTGGGATTTCACACGTTCACCTTGTGCTCATCCACAGGCACGTCCAACTCTGTAGATCACCTTTCTCACTGAGTTACACAAGAGAATCATCTGGATTTCTTCTCAACTCTTTGTATGGAGGAGTTCATCTCTAGGTTCCAGATCTGTCTCAGATAGAAACCACACACCCTTCTCAGGGGATTTCTCTTAGGTTTGTAAACTGGAGAATATCTCATAGCATTGCAATGATCAACATCTCTCAAGTTTGTAAGTTGGAGAATATCTCACATCACTACAATGATCAACATCTCTCAGGTTTGTAAGCTGGAGAATGTCTCACATAGCTACAATCACCAACACTCCCTCTCATCTATGGATGCATTCTTCATCATGCCAAGTCTCACACAGATGTACTTTGAACTTTGTCTTGGCTGGAGTCATCAACACTCCCTCTCAAAAATGGAGGCATTTCTTCACCAAGTTAGTTTGGTGAATATGTCTGCAATCTTCTCATGTATAGGAAGGTATTGGATGTGTACAATTTTCCTCAGCATCATATCTCTGATATAAGGATATTTCATCTCATAGTGTTTTGATCCATCAAGAAACATTGGTTTCTCAAGGAGATTTACACACGGATCTTGGTTATCATCATAGGATCCATCTCATGGTCTAAATGTGTCAGAATATTGTGAAGCCACATGAATTATCTCATTTGATGTTATATACTCTGCTTCTGTGGTACTTGAGCCATATATTTTTGTTTCTTGTTGCATTATAAAATAATGGAAAACTTCACAGTAAGACAACAACCGGATGTGCTCTTCCAGTCCACTATACTTTTATGCTCAATCTGAATCGACATATCTTGCAAACTCAAGTTCACATTGGAGGCATTTCTCGGGACATATCCAATTATGCCTTGTATATATCTCAATACATGTTTTGTTGTTGTCTAGTGAGTCTATCTCGGTTGACTCATGAAATGACTAAGCACACTCACTGCATGGCATAAATCAACTCTAGTGTTAACCAGATACATCAATGATCCAATCATTTGTGGATCAATCTCGTCTGAATCATCATCAATCTTTTTCTTTAAATCCATCACGGTGGATTTTGCATTCTTTTCATACTGAACTTATTTAATATTTTCACTGTATATTTTCCTTGACTCAGGAAAATATCGTCGATACTCTGACATACTTCTTGTCCCAAGAAGTAGTGCATCATACTCAAATTATTCATCTCAAATTCAGAATTCAAGGATTACTTGTATCCAACAGCAAGGCTTTCTGAATAAGTCATCAAAATCAAGCTCTCGTCTCCAACACTATAATAATATAGGTTTGGACCAACAACACTCTTGATGAAATCCAAACTCATCAAGAATCTATCTATCTGATGTAGTTTCCAACTCATGGATGGTAGTATGGATGGAAGTGTATCAGGTTTACTAGATCAAGTGTCTCATCATAGAAAAATCCCTCTATTTGTGAGAAACCTCTGGATATAGATCTCATTTTGTATTTCTCAACACTTCCATTAGTTGCATGCTTGATCTTATAGATCCACTTGGAATTTACCACAGACTTCCCTTCTGGTCCCTGAATAATATCTTATACATCATTCTTTAATATATATTGTTATTCTTCTGTTATGGAATCGTGTCATACATGTTCTCTTGTTGCTTCTCTAATACAAGGAGGCTCAGCATCAATCAAGTGGCTCATGATTGAAGGATAGCTCAAAAATATCTTTTTGTTTCTCGGGATGTGCCTTGAGAGGCTTGTATGTTTCTCTGCCTCTTGCAGACTGAGTCTAGGTAGGAATTTTATGCCCTACTGCAATATTTTTGAACATGTCAATTGGAGAAATTGGATCAATTGGAATAATGTATCTCTCCCTCTGAACTGTTGAAGGGGGAGAAGTTAGTCTCACTGTCAAACTCCATCTGAGATTATTTGGGTTTGTTGAATGGGTATCTCTTCTTTAAGGACAACATCTTTACTTGTCTTGCATAATAATCAATCAAATATGGTTTGGACTCTTGTACCAGGGATAATGGACCAAGTCTTTGAGGACTCCCATATTAGGGATAATATCCTTCATTTATTTTAAAAATGCAATCAACTATAAAATTAGAGATCAATTGATTTACCTAGATTGTAGTCTTTATTTTAGAGGAAGTACTTCTCCTCTCTCTTATCTTCATTCTTTTGAGGTGGATCTAGATCAATGTCAGTGGTAGAAGCATATTGTCTTACCTTCTTCCTATTTGGACAGTTTATTGCATAGTGTCCATATTTGTCACATCTGAAGCATTGAATTTCTGAAAAATATCTTCTTTGATAACCTGGATTTGATGAAGACTTTTCATCTTTGAATGTTTTTTTGAAATTTCTTTTGGATTTTCCTCCTTTCTTTGTATGAAGTGCAAGAGCATGATTTTCTTCTGAGGAGTCTTCCACTCCTCTATTCCTAATTCTAAGTTATTCTTGAGTACAATCTGTCCATAGACGGTCAAAGGTTGGTAGAGATTATCTTCCACTGATACTCTGAAGAAAAGGCTCCCACATTTTGGAAGGTTATTGAGAGTGGTTTATACAAGTTCTCTATCAGACATGATTTCTCCAATGGTTTCTAGTGTTTCTTTAATCTTTGATATCTTCATAAAGAAGATGGAAATTGTGTCACCTTTTGTCATATTGGTACTTTGAAGTTGGCTCTTCAAGGTAAGATCTCCAAGGGTGTTTTCACTTTGAAACATTTCCTTTAATGATTCATACATATCATAATTTTTCTTCAGGTTGGAAATACGAGGTAAGAGATGATCTCTTGCTGAGTAGATGATTAATTTTCTTGCTTTGAAATCTTCTTCCTTTCTTATATTCTTCTCTATATTTGTATTTGTGTCTGGTAGGGTTTTAGTTACCACATACAAAAGGTCATATTCTTCAAGGGTGACCTGAAGCCTTGATTTCTAGGAGTTGAAGTTTCTTGTTCCATCAAGCCTATCTTCTACAAAGGCTTTGTTCTTCATTTGTTTGGTTTCTTCAAACTCTCGCCAACTGGATTTTGAAAACCTAATGATTAGGTTGAATTAGTAACCTTGGATTATGTTGGACTTATGACTACCAAAAATCAAATTGATAGTTTCACAGAGATGCTTGTTGATTTAAGAAAAATGTTTCTTCAAGAAGTTCCAGAAATCTAAGATTAGGATTCTGTAGGAAATTTCAGCACCCTGGAAACCCTAGAGACAAAAACTCAAAATATTCGGAATTTTATTTTAAGATATTTTGGAGATGCACTGGAGGATTTCATACTCTTGTATGCCAAAAATATCCCCAACATCCAAGTATTAAGGGATAGAACACCACATAAATGAGGGTCATACGGATTTTTTCTAGAAACCATAGGAGGGTCGTACGATTCTGCAAAAGTGAGAGGAGACTTGATAGATGCTTGTGCAATGGGTTATTTCAATACCTATGCTCTGATACCATGTTGATTTTTCAATAATCAAGGTTAAGAATGAAATTCATTCCATTTTTAGCATTTAACCATAACCATTAATGTTGCAGCAACCAAGATCACAAGAAGAAGCACCATGCACAATAACACAAGAAGTATCTTGGGAAACCCTTCTCAACAAGGGAATAAAACTCATCCAAATCCTTTGATATATTATTCAAGATAAATACCTTCACCACCAATAAAACCTACCACACAAGAGGGTGCTCGAACCCTATAATACTAGCATCCAAGAGAGGTGTGCACTTTTCCCAAGAAGGTGTACTTGCTGAAATTTTCAAACTCACATGAAAGATATGATTCCTCGATGGGGAATTTACCTTTACTTATACTAACATGAACCTGTCAACAGAAGTGTCTATTGGCACAACAGGTCTGACCTCACTAGCTTATAACATAATTAATATTAACCATATTAATTAGCTTTTACATTAATTACCAGTCACATTAAGGTGGGGTCAACCTGTACCCTTTACATTATAATTAGGGTTACAGGAAGGTATGAATCTTGAAAAATATAGCAAGGGGTCTTATACACCCACTAGTGTTCATCCACTAGGGGCACATCCATGGGGATTTCCATATCTTTGGCCCACTGCATTACACAAAAGAACCACTTATTCACTAGTGCTTAGCCACTAGGATCACATTCACCTATGCTCGTCCATAGGCATGTCCACTCAATAGATATCCTTTCCCATTGCATTACACAAGAGAGTCATCTGGAGTTTCTCGTCAACTCTTATGCTCAGAGGAAACTAATAAATCATCTTCATTTATGTTCTCATGATGATGCACAAAACACTTTGGGATTTCACACGTTCACCTTGTGCTCATCCATGGGCACGTCCAACTCTGTAGATCACCTTTCTCACTGTGTTACACGAGAGAATCATCTGGAGTTCTTCTCAACTCTTTGTATGGAGGAGGTCATCTCTATGTTCTATCTCTGTCTCAGATAGGAGCCACACACCCTTCTCAGGGGATTTCTCTTAGGTTTTTAAGATAGAGAATATCTCACATAGTTTCAATGATCAACATCTCTCAGGTTTGTAAGCTGGAGAATGTCTCACATAGCTGCAATCATCAACAATGATTTACCAAAACTTCTGCCAAATAGACTTGTTTGCAGGGAAGTGGCACACCGGACAATTTTTCCAGGCATAACTAAAGAATTAAAGGAAACACAGAAAAGGGTATGGCCAACTTATCCCATACAGGTTGGTGTATACTCCTTGTTAGTATTTGGACATTCTAAGTTTGAAGCTTCAGCCTTTGAATATATTGCATTGTCTTCCATTGAATTCAAAATATATGATCCACATAAAGTGGTTGAAAATCATTTGGCTCAATTCAGCATGAAAACATACTTTCATGAAGATTCACCATTTGATGATATTTTCAAAGGAGTGAAATCATATGATGAAATTTTATCCAGAATCCAAACTCTCTCTAATAAATAACAATTAGATTTTCTCAATTTTAAAAATCACAGGAGAAGAAGTAAAACAAAGTTTTAATTGCAATGGTAATCCAGTTTCAAATATGCCACCATCTTCTAATATTAAGCAACATGATTTTCCTTAGGTTAAAACTAGGGAAGTTGATCAAACATGAGAAGAATCATCAGAAGATACAACAGAGAAAGAAAAAAAACTATCAAGTAACACTTTTCAAGAAACATGGGCAATGTTTGAAGCATTCATGAAGCATGGACACGTTCTCCCTCAAATTGCTTCAAACATTGAGACTCCCTTAAAAGATATTTTTAATCAAGGGAAATCTATTGCACTTACATCTATTGTTTCATCCTTAACTCATCTTGCATCAAGTTTTGAAATACATGGTTCAGAGGTAGTAAATTTTGAATATCTCACACCTCTTAAGCCAGAAGAAATGTCTTCTTGAGATTTCTTCTTCAACAAGAAAAGGAAAGTTATTGTGCAAAGAGAGATTCAGAGGAAAGGAGGTGTAATCACAAAAAGGCAGAAAATTTTGTTTGATGGTTAGGGACAGAGTGATCATAAATTTTTGAAACATGTAGCAGATTCTCTAGGAGCTTTTGTAATAGAAAATTTGTGGTCGGTAGACAATTTAAGAGATAAGATTGATTAGAAAAATATTTTAATTGAGTAGTTGCAAAATGATTTGAAACAAACAGAGGTAACTGTCAAATAACGAGTTAGTTCTGAATTAGCTCAAGTCCAACAAAGTTATGAATAAAAAATTAAAATTCCAAAAGAGAAATTAATAACAAGTCTCCAAGATAAGAAAATGTTAAAAAATAAAATTTCCCAGAAAGAAGCATTAATAATCCATTTAAAAGCCCAAGTCAAAAAATTTGAAAATTAAATTATTGATATTTCTTCTTTTAAAAAATAGGCCCTTGAAGTTAATGACGGATTACAGTCATCCCAAGACATTTTACGTGAAAGCTTGGAGATTATTCAAAAACAATATCTTATCATCAATGATTCACTACAAATCATTTTTGTTAAAGAAAAAGAGTTAGTCAATACAAGATCCAAATTTCAAGAATTGATGATGTGGAATCAGAGTTTAAATGCACCAGGATTTGCTCAGTTTTCAGAGATTGAACGGTAAAAAGGTGAAATGGAAATAAAGACTTGGGAAAATAACCTTGAATAAAGTAAAAGATTCTCCAGAGAAGCCAAAGAAGCTTGTTTAAATCCTCTATTAGTTGTAGATGTATAAATGGATGAGATTGACCTCGGTGATGATCATTCAATTATTGGGACTCTAAATGTAAATAAAATAAAATAAAGATTTGAAGGAAAACAGAGAAAAGGATAAAGTTTCCATCCTACAGATGAATCAAGTAAACTTGCATATTTTAAACCATTTCCTGGTCAAGCACAGTTTACAGTGCCAAAGTACCCAGCAAGATGCAACCAAAGTACAAAACAATTTACCATTGGTACATAGAAAGGCTTTTAACTTTGAATTAAATGTTAATATGGATCCCCCTAAGTTCATAGTTGCATTATTTAAAATGCACACTCAATACAAAGATCAAAAAAAATAAGTTACATCTACAAGCAAATAAAGAAAAGATAAAACTTAAAGCGGCCAGCAAGGATGATGTTTCCAGAAGTATGACAGATGTTCAAATATTTTATTTTGTAATATTCAATTTGATGTTAATCAAGTATTTAGAGGATTTTCTTCTATTTTAGGATCTAGAAATGTGGAATCTAACCAATTTTGGTTAAGAATAAATTGTATAAATATATACATTTGAAATATGAATGAGGCTTTTTCTCTCATGTTGTAAGGAAAGACCTTTTAATAAAACTTTCTACATAAATACAAGAGATTTGACTTCTCATTTATTTGAGTAGTGTGTTTTCTATGTGTTGCTACTTTCATTATCATTATTCATTTTCTTCACTCTATGTTGTTTAAGAAATGAATGACTGCAATTTAGTAATACATATACTGTAGTTTAATTATTAGACATCTATTCAGATATAGATTTTCCTATGTTTTGTTGTGAGTGGAACAAGACCTGTATCTGTGTATTTGTTCTTATTTTATTTCATATTTTTGACACACATTCCATATTTTTACTTTTGAAAATTAAGTAATATTTATCAGAATCAGATACCTTGCTTTGTTTTTCAATCTTGTTTACTCTAATTATTCTTTTCATATCTTGATTATTGATAAAAAGCTCAATGAAAGAGATATTTCCTATGTGTTTCAAATTATAAGAGTATTGAAATTTCATTCTAAAATGAAGGTAGACAAACACTTTAAAATCAAATATAATTATTTTGGATGCCTGACATTGTTCTTTGAGCCTGGAACAAATCTCAGGAATGACATATTTTTTGGTGTCGTTGCAGGGGAACAGAGATACGAAGTTATTTTTCCCTGGGAGTTCAACAAAGATGAGTTTTGGTTCTTGAAGGTGAACAAGAATCAAACATATGTTTAGCCTCATTTTGATTGTCACTAGGCAACTCCATTATTGTAAAGTTGGCATCCAGAAAAAAGAATACTAGAAAAAATCTAGATAAGAAGCAGATCACACATGTCTCAAATCCTGAAAAATTGCTCAAAACTAAAGGTTATCTAAAACAGACTTCTGCGTCAGTGGGTAAGGTTTATCAACCCAAAGCTTCTCAAGTTAAGGTTAATATCTCCACGTAAGAAATTAGTTTGGTTGATTTAAAAGAAACACCTCAAATTAAATCTTCTTCCACTGAGGCTTAAAATAATGTTTCAGAAGTTAAGTTAGAAAATCTAGAGATTGAGATACCTGAGGTACAATTATACGATTTAAAAGGCTCAAATTTTCAAAATAAACCTTTTTCTTCCACAGTATTTTATGACTTTTAGATTAAGGAAGAATACTCAGTACCTAACTTTGTTTACCCTTGACCTATCCTTAGTCCTCTCGAAGTAAGGGTTTCTATCCCTGAAAATCAAGAAGATTATGTTGGATCATGTTGTCATCGATGCAAAAGCTGTGATTGATTGATGTCAAGTGATTGATTGATTGTTTGATTAATGCCAAAGGATTGATTAATTGATGATTGGTGTAATGTAATATGTATTGTCCTTGATGAGAATGCATAGATGAATATGGATCAATGAGTTGTCATTGATATGATGAAGATAGATCAATGGGTTGTCATTGATACATGATGAAGATGGATCGATGTGGTTTCATTGGTATATGATGCATTGTTGGAAAAATATAGATGACTCATTATTGTCTTATCATTATTGATAAGGTGCACAAATGGATGAACTCCAAAGTGGTCCCCTTATGGTGAAATCCCTCATGGGAATATGCTTTGCGGATTGAGTTATCCTAGAATAATGGTTGGAGAACCCATGCTTGTATGTGGAATAATGAGATGAAGACCAATGAAGTTGTTGGTGATCCTATCCTAGATGGATAGTTCTTATCATACCATTTCCGGTGGTATGTGGAACGTCACATAAATCCTCACGGTTTGAGAGTTATGGCCTTAGGAAGTTGGAGGACCCTCACATGTTGGCTTGAACCCCACAAGGTCAAAGAAGTCAAAGTGATTGAAAAAAAGAAATCATTATTTAAATGATAAAATAAAGTGACAAAGTCAAGGTGCATTATTTAAATAATAAAGAGAAGTGACAAAATCAAGAAATATTATTTAAATGATAAAGTGAGATGACAAAATCAAGAAAGAATATTTAAATGATAAATATTGGAGAACTTTCTATTTATGGAAAGTGGTTAACCCTAAAATAAGGAAAATAGGTTAAGTAACCTATAAATGGATTAAGTGACCTAGAGGATGAAAGTATAAATAAGATAGCAATGGTCTCTTGTAAAACATCCTTTTTGTGGATCGATGGAGAGCTTCTTGTGAGAGCATTTTGGTGTGGATCTCTTGAGCATGATTGAAGATATATTCTGAGAGAGAGGAGATCAGGAGGATCTCATGGATGCATTGAAGTTTCGGCAAGTTGGATATCATGACTGCGAAATTCTCAGAATTACAGAAAAACCCTATTTTCGGGTGCATACGAGGGTTGTCTGTGTATAGGGTCTGTATACGCAAGTTGTCTGTGTATAGTGTGCATAGAGTACACTGGCTGTCAGTGTACAGGGAGCATACAGTGGATAAAATAATGAAGATTTGTGTTTGATGACAAGATGTTGAAGACTAAAGCAGGTTACAGATCTGCATTCTATGGGCTCAAATCTGTCACTGAGACTTTGGTATGGTTTCATAATTGTCTCGATGGATACTATTGCTTGTTGTGTTGTGAATGCTTAGGGAATTCTTGGTATGGCTGCTATGATGTGGTTTAGTTTGGTTGATGGAGTGAGAAGTATTCTTGTGATTCAGTTGTGATATGATTGCTATGGAATACTAGTTTATTATACATGATTGAGTTAGCATTCATATTGATTGGTTGTGGAGCATGAGTAAGCTATTGGAGAGCTTAGATGTGTTGTGACTGGCTGGTGGTTAGTTTGTTCAGTGAGAAACATAAGAGAATGATAAATTGGTTGCAGAGGATATAAGTTGTCTTGAAGGATAAACCCTAATAGCTCAGAAGTGATACGCAAGTTGTTGTATACATTGGCCGCATACATACACGGTCTGTAGTGAGCCAGGGCACGTACACACGTCGGTTTCACTACTGAAAGGTCGCATACCTGTTGCAGATTTATATCTGTTGAGGATTGTTGCCTCATCTCAGTTGGTGTTGAGTGTGTAAGTTGAGTCTTTCATGATATAGCTAGTGCTCTTGTAAAGTTATACTCTATTCAGTTGTTTCTGAAAAACCCCAAGGATTGTAGTCTGTAATAAAAAAAAAAATTGTACATACATCTTTTGTTCTTTGTGTTCCTTGTGGTGATGACTTATTGATAATATATTGCTGATATATGTTGTTGATATGTGTTCACATCTAGCTGTTTATAAATGACAGCAATGAGTAATGAGTAAAATTTTGAATGCTAACTAATGAGATTTGTGCAAGAGGGAAGTTTTGGGAAAAATATCCCCACACTAATTCACCCCCCCTCTAAGTGTGGTAGGTGTGTCCAACAATTGGAATCAGAGCGGTCCTTCACTACAAGTGTTAACAAGCTTGAAGGAGATCCATAGACACACAAATGGATGATTAAATACCAATCCTTGATGAGGAAAACTATTATACTTGGAGAATAGATATGAGAGTGTATTTGAAGACAATGGGAGTAGCTATTTGGAAGGCATCCATTGGTGGATCAATTCCGTTGAAGAACAAGTTAAATTTTGTAGCTCAAAGGGAAGGAAAGAAGAATGATGCATTGGCTCTCAAGACCATTCTTAGTGGACTCTCAATCCCTATCAAAGAGAGCATGGGACAATGCACTTCCGCCAAGGATCTATGGCTAAAGCTAGAGGAGACATATCAAAACAAGGAAGAATATGATTAACACCACTCCATCAAGATCATTAAAGGTAAAGAATATTCAAAGACTCTTGAATGCATTATTTCTAAATGTGATCTTAAAAACATTTCAAATGAAGACAAAGAATCAAGTGATAATGGTAGCACAAAGGAAAGCAAAGAATCATGTGATGATGTTGGCAAAAAGGAAGATCTTGAAAGTAATTCAAATGAAGGTAAAAAATCTCCAAAGACTCTTGATCACAATGATTCAAAATGTGATGATGTTGAATGTTTCTACTCGAGTGAAGAAGAGTATCTAGAAATAGTTTGTGTGAAGTTTGATGGTAGTTATTCCATGAAAAGAATAGAAGAATATCTATTAGAACTTCAAAAAGAATTTGAAGAGGGTTTATACAGATATAGCATTGATCATTATTATACACACTATAACTATCTTTCGGATAACACTAAGAAGTTTCTTACGAGGAATAAAAATGCACATCTTGAAGTTAAAGGGAATGTTCAAAGAACAAGAAGAGAGAAATAAGACCAAATTAGAAGAAAAGGAAGAAGAGATCACAAGACTAGAGAATGGAAAAGAATATATGAATGTAGATGATGAGATTAGCAAAAGTTTTGAAAATATTGTCCATCTCAAGACCCAAATTGAAGAAGCCAAAAGGATAGAGAAACTATTGAAGAATCAAATAAAAGAAAAGGAAGAGTCATGTTGTAAGTTAGAAGATGAAATTTTTGATCTTAGAAATAAAGTGGAGAAGTCAAATAAATTATTGAATATCTCACTAATCTTGGATGAGATCTTGGAAAGTCAAAGATCACCATATGATAAATCGGGTCTTGGATACAAAAAGGAAGTTACACATCCTGAAGCAAGCACCTCAAAGAAGCATGAGGTAAGTCCATCAAAGAAGGAAGACAATGTTGCAAAACAACCATCTACACAAGGCCAAGAAAATCTCAAAAGAGCAAAGAAAGGAAGACATCAAGTGTTGATATTATGGTAGTTGCAGGAGGTATTTACCTCCATGTGTAAACCTGACGATGATAGAATACTCCGGAAAGAAAGAAGAAACCCCAATGAGTTGGATAATAACCCTAGAAGACTTTTTGTCTCAAGAAGATAATTTGTATTAGGTTATTAGCCTCCAAGAGAAGAAGTCGGCCAGAAATAATAATATTTAATGAACAGACAGATACCCAGAATAAGAAGTCGGCCTAGGCAGTTAGACAGAATTAGTATAAATACAGGAAGCCAGTTCTCATTCTGGTAGGTAGTCTCAATATTGCAGAGAAGCACTTGTGCGCACTGCAATTACCCATTTTCTACGCAGGTTTGGAGGAGAGTTGTCATTGCAGTTGTTGCAGCTAGCAGTTACACTTGGACTATCTCTTGGCTAGGGTTTGGACTATATGATCATCTCTTATTGGTGTGATATACTTGGGGAAAGGTTCTACCCTTTGTTTGGTTGTCTAGCCTAGGGTTTTCTTCTAGAGTGATTCTCTATCAACGTTAAGGTGCTAAGAGGGTGGCTTCAACCTATGGTTGAGTGACAAGGGTATTTTCAATAGTAAAATGAGCACATCCACTTATATTCTAACAGTTTATGGGCCCACGCCTCCTTCATTCAATCTAACCACTAGAAGGAAACATAGTCGTGAGGGTATTAAGCTCGTTGAAGAACTAACGCTAGGGTTTCTAACAGGAGCAGTCACCATAGCACTGATGCTAGGATTACTAGCTGGTGTAGTTGTAGAAACCATAATCCTCTTGTTGAGGCACCTTAAGTGAAGGGATTAACCTAATCTATGAATAGATCAGTTTTCCTTAGCCTAGTACATATTTTGGTACCCTCAGCAAGCCAAGATGTCAAGTTTGAGTTTTTGGTCAAAACTAGGGTTTGACCAAGTCAAAGAAGCCATGACTTATCCTATGAAGTCAAAGAACAAGTTAGATGGAGCCTCTAAATTTAGAGTGTGGAAGACAAGGATTGACCACATCCTTGCCAAGAATAAAGTGTTGGATATCGTGAAAGGAAAGATCGTGGAACCAGAGTTTGAAGAAGGAAAAGAGAAGGAACCGCAGAACATTGCAGTTATGGAGAAGTGCAAAGACGATGACATCAATTCCATGAGTATCATAGTGGACTCTATAAAATACCACTTGATACCCTACATCTCCCATCTTGACTCATCAAAGAATATGTATGATTCCCTAACAAACCTCTTCTCAGTCAGAAACATTGGACAAATAATGAGTCTGAAGAATGAGCTCTCTGACATGAAGATGAATGATGATGACATCATAACATCATACCTTGTGAGAATCTCTCAGATAAGAGATAAACTACAAGTTATTGAAGAGATCATCTCAGAGAAGGAATTGGTAAACATAGTACTCAATGGTCTTCCCAAGACGTGGGTTGCATTTGTTGCAAGCATGAACACAAGGAAGGAGCATCCGACATTTGAAGAACTTTGGACTTGTTGTGCTCAAGAAGAATCAATGATCAGTGCAAAAGTGAAACCCCAAAATAAGTACGATGATAAATCCTTCACAGCAAGATTCAAGAATTTCATAAACAAAAGGAAGTTTGGTTCAAGGAGGAAGACAAATCAAGAGAAAGATATTTCAGAAATACAATGCTTCAACTATTGAGAGTATGGTCACTACAAGAATCATTGTGCCAAACTAAAGAAAAGGAAGGAGAAACATGAAGCATCAGTTGTCGAAGAAAATGAACCTACAAAGAATACCAAGCAGTATGAAAGAGACTTCTTATTTTGAAGGTAACAATACTCTTCTTAGTTCTTGTACCTATCTTGTTTGCATAATATCTATACATATCTTGTATATCTATCTCTTAGAAGATAAGATGTTCCAAGAAGAACTATACCTATGGAAGAACAACAAGATAAGGATTTCTATAGTTATACAAGTCAGGATGAAATACATAAAGAAAATCATGTGGAAGCAATTACAAGAGACTTAGAAGAAGCAAGACAGAAAGAAGTCAGCAACCAAGAGGAAATTGGAGAAAGACTCATAACACTTTGTAGAAGAGAACAAGGATGCAGATGGAAGCGTGGACTCTCCTAGATGGAGGGAGCCAATTATAAATTACCAAGAGCATGCATGAAGCAAGGATTAGGAGGGAGATAATCCTCTGATCCATTGAAGATGATGAAGTATATATCCATGGTAGAAGCCATGAAAAGAAGTATGTGTTCAGTTTGACTTTAGAAGATGCCTTCTTCGAAAAGAAGCCTTAAAGTATCCTTAGTTGTCCATTCACATCCGTGATCCTATGATGAAAGGAAAAAGTGGAATCTTTAGGGCATGGAATATATAAGAAACTCCATGGAACCAAGAGCTAAATAAAAACATGAAGAAGAACATGAAGATTCCAAGAAAGAAAGAGAATCCAGAACAACCAGTCATTGTATCGAGAATCACAAGATTGTCAGCCTGATATGAACTCAATAAAAGCAATCAAGCAGAGGAACTGAAACTCGTGATGAAGAAAAGTGTATGAAAGACTTATGAATGAAATCATTGAGAGATCTATAACTAGAGGTTCTCCCAGATGGAGGGAGAAGACTATGATGATTACTTGTTCCAGTAAACCAGACATATCTCTACATGAGTCATTATATCATCTGCAACATCCATGAGTTGGAGTTCTACATCAGATAAATGCAAGGAAAAATTGAACAAAGAGCGTATGAAGAGAAATATCAAGACTTTGAGGCATACCAGAGAGAGACCCTTGTATGTAGATGGAAAAATAAAGCTCGGTGGATAACCTCTAGTGCACAGCAGAAGTGTGGTGAAGATTTTCTATAATAGAGATATTGTATCAAGATGATTACTCAGTAGATCAGATCTCATGATGACAGAAGTAGTGCCAAATGGATATGTTCTAGTTTTCCAACAATGATATACTCTATTGATCAGAGCTACATGAAGCCTTCAGAGAAAACTAGTGTTCCAGACTGAAGTACATTTGAAATCAAGCATTACATTATCCATGATGAAGTCCAGAAAGGAGAAAGTGGTTCTCCAATACATATCTCCGCATATGAGCAGATAAGCAGACATTTTGGTAAAGATTCCATCCAAGATGAAAGAGTTTATGTACTCAAGCTAGAGCTCGTGGAGATGACTTCCTTATTGAAAGAGGAAGAGGTGACTCCCAGGTTGGGAGGGAGCATTGATAAGTATTGATTTATGGACAGTCATTTTTTAGTTAGAAAAATGGTCCAGGATGAGCAGTTTCCTCTCCAGTTCGGAAAGTGGATTGAGATTTCTGACGAACAACGATTTCTCATTGTGGTTAACATGGGAAATGGTGCATATTGTTTATGTATCATAGACAAAAAATTCCAATTGTGGTTAACATGGGGAGTGTTCTAGGGAAGTATCTCTTATTTAGGGTTACTCAAGAAGACTGATCTGCCTCGCCGGACAACGATTTCTCATTCTGGTTAGCATGAGGAATGGTTTGTTTTGGAGGTTGATACAGGACAGTCTTTTCCTCTTGTGGTTAACAGAGGAAATGGTCCGGATAGTCAATACTTAGGGTTTATACATTCTCTCCAGGGTGCACTTTGATTAGTGTAGGAGGAATGGCCCAGGGTGGGAAATGGTCCAGGCTCAGCAATTAAAGATAGGCATTCCTTAGGGTTTATACATTCTCTCCAAGGTGCACTTTGATTAGTGTAGTAACAATGGACCAGGGTGGGGAATGGTCTAGGTTCAGAAGATAGGACAATTAGTATTCCTTGCTTGGGAAGAATAGTCCAGATATCTCAGTGTTCTACTCTGAGGGAAGATATTATTTCAGATCTCACAAATGTGAGTGAAAGATTGGCCCATATGATTAAGTTTATATCATAACATTATTTCTGTGCAAGTTGATATCAGATGATTGTTATGAAGATTGTATGACAGTAGATGTATACTATTGTGGTGGATATGTTCCATTGTTTGATCAAGTACTTGTTTGCTACTTGGTGTGGTAGTATACCATTGGATTGTAGTTATGTACTACTATGGATAGACACAGTTGTGTTCTATTTTATTTTGATTGCCTTGAAGACTATCATCAATATTGGAAATGATTATTAGCTAGATGGATGATCAAAGAACAAAGATTTCTCACACAGGAAAATGGTTCAGAACATTTACTCTTCTAGGACATATGTCTTGATTAGAAGAATGGCTCTTGTGTCACTCTGTGGTGTGAGTGACTGATCCTATATCATGTCTAATTACTCATATGGATTATAGTTTTGAGAGATGATGCAGTTGATGACACGGATAGTGATGATGGTTCTCATGATCTAGTCATGAGATAGTCTAGATGACTATGTTGATGTTACCGGTTGAATGGTATGTTTTGTGCTCAAGACCATTACATGTAATACCTCCCTAGCTAGGAGGGAGTGCTGATATTATGGTAGTTGTGGGAGGTATTTACCTCCACGTGTAAACCTGACAAGGATAGAATACTCTGGGAAGAAAGAAGAAACCCTAATGAGTTGGCTAATAACCCTAGAGTACTTGTCGGCTCAAGAAGATAATTTATATTAGGTTATTAGCCTACAAGAGAAGAGGTCGGCTAGAAATAATAATATATAATGAACAGACATATACCCAGAATAAGAAGTCGGCCCAAGAAATTATCCATAATTAGTATAAATACAGGTGGCCAGTTCTCATTCTGGAAGGCAGCCTCAGTATTACAGAGCAGCACTTGTGCGCACTGCAGTTTCCTAGTTTCTGCATAGGTTTGGAGGAGAATTGTCATTGCAACTGCTGCAGCTAGCAGTTACGCTTGGACTATCTCTTGGCTAGTGTTTGGACTATCTGATCATCTCTTATTGGTGTGTTATCCTTAGGGAAAGGTGAACTACCCTTTGTTTGGTTATATAGCCTAGGGTTTGCTTCCAGAGTGATTCTCTATCAAGGTTAAGGTGTTCAGAGGGTGGCTTCGACCTATGGTTGGGTGAAAAGGGTATTGTCAATGGTAAAACAAGCACATCCACTTATATTCTAACATCAAGGAGCTATTCTCGGGACACCAAATCAAAGGTATGAAAGTATTTTTAATGGGAATTGTTATTCATGTAATGGATATGGTCACAAATCTTTTGAATGTAGATCTTATGAAAGGAGATATAATGGAAGATTGTACAACACCATGAGGTGTTGGAGATGTGATCAAGTAGGACACATTGGTGTTCACTGTAATTCCATGAGATGCTATAGTTGTAATGGATTTGGCTACAAATCCCAGGAGTGTTGGAACACAAGAAGAAATTCCATGATAAGGACTTCACATAGCATGGCTAGAAGAAGGAATGAAGTAAGGAAGGGATACATCTTTGAGAATATGGATGCTTAGAGCTAAATTTCTGAGGAGCAGGAACATCTACAGAAGTGGGTGAAGAAGACAAAGCGGCCATAATAGAATGAAAGATTGAAGGCAAGTTCAAAAGTGTATTCTACTGAGGCATACATGGGTGACAGTGGTATCAGTCACGTACATACGTAGGTGGACCTTGTATAGGTCATGTACATAGGTGAGTTGTATGTGCAGCAGGCCGTGTATATGTGGTGAATCCTAAGAAAAAATGGCTATGCACAGGGATTGGATTTTGATGTGATGGTATAACTCAATGATGCAGGGTCTGACATGGTGTATTGCAGGTTCTGACACTATTTGTTGTAGGTTCTCGTGATTGTATATTGGATTATGTAAGGTGATGATGTAAAAAAAAATCTTGGGTGCATGGCACTAACCCATGAGTATGGATTGATGCATTTTATGTTGAAGAAAAATGTTGGTTATGATAGTAAAGTTATGGCACCTTGGTTATGAGATATATCTTGATGATGTATTGGAAGCTTACTTGTTGGAAATCTTGATGAGTTGATGAGGTGATCATGTTGTACATAATTGATGATTCATAGCTTGATCTATAATTGATACATGTTTGGTACACTCATAGATGGCATATGCTTGATGATACTACACCATTGGTACTACTTGATTAGCACAACAATTTGCATTTGCTTGAGATACATGATTGTGGAACTTGGTTCATGATGGAGACATATCATGAGTGATATGATACATTGTTTGGCATGTTGGTAGATGCACATGGTTGGCATAATGGTAGATGCACATGTTGGCATGTTGATATAGGCATATGAATGATACATTTCATGGATGATATCTTTTGGCACATTCCATGATGTTGATGTACATGGTTGATGTGCATAGTGATGCAGGAGCATCGTACAAAGCCAAAACACGCGCCTAGCTAAAGGAACAGTTGGACGTACAGATGAAAAAATGGCACGTTTTTATGAAAACATTTTGAATTTTGAAAATTGAAGCATTAATGTAATAGCTAGGAGAAGCATACTTACATTTATGTCTTGGAGATATAAACAGATCTGGAGAAATTACTCTCATTTGTCAGATGTAATAGGAATTTAAGTTTGTTAATGTAAAGTAGGTAGATATGAATGTTAGATTAGACAGTTTAGAAGCGTAGGGGGGAAAACGGATATAGACACCCTCACCCTTGTATCATGGTAACATTTTTTTAGATGATCATTCAGAATTCATAAGCTGGAGAGTTGTAGCAGAGAGTTGTAGAGAAGAACCCATGTATAGGATCACTTGAGTTAATATATGAAACTTTGACTCAATTTTCATCATGTTATGATACTTACTGTTTAAATTAGTTAAATGTTATGATTACAGTTGATTTGTTTCTCTGTTATGCATTTATTTCAATGTTGTGTTGTGTGTATGATTTCATGTTGAATGTATGAAGTCAGAAAGAGAAGAAGAATGAGTATAAATTGTTTCTCTCCCTGAGAATTAATGCAAGGAGTGCAATGAATGTCCGCAAGGTGTGCGTTGACAAGGGTCTGAGTTTTATATTAGAAAGCTCAGGAGAGATATCATTGTTCTCATACCAGCAGAAGTGCAGGTGAAGTACAGAGTCGTGCAAGGTGTGTGTAGGCTAGTGGAAGCCTTAGAACTTATCAACCAAGGGGAAAGTTGAAGGGATACTATTGTAAAGAGTCCACAGGGTCGAAGACTTAGATAACCGAAGGTTATTTGAAAGTTTTCTGCAAGGAGTGCGAGCAGGGCTATTTTTGGAGGCTTGAGTTGCAAGTGAAATGTTAGGAGGGATAACACCTTTGAAGTGTTCAAAGGGAGATGGATATCGAAACCATCGTATAGAAATTAAGTTCAGGAGGGAGAACAGTCAGTCATTGGGCAGAAGTCTTTGAGGAGTGAATCGGGCGGTCAGAATTCTCCGTGGAGAGTTTGCGAAGTCGTGAGGACCGTAGGATCCAGTGGAGTTGTAAGGTGGTTAGGAGTTGGATGAACTCACCACCCTAATATCAAGAATCGATGTGAGTCATTGATCGTGGTCAATAAGAGTCGTTGATCTCGTTTCAACCCACGTCATTTGGATCATTTCACGAATTCGAAGTTCGTGAGTTTGGAGGGCAGACCAAATTCTTCATTTTGTGAAGTCTTGAGTTGCAAGGAGCAGGGAAGGAGATCTAGACCATTGGATCCAAACCACGGGAGAACCGTTGGATCAGAACCTTCACGGGGTATCACGTATTGGAGGTTCGAGGGTTGAAAGAATTTCTTTTCGACTGCAGAAGTCGTGAAGTGCCGAGTGTCGAGGGCTCGCGTGAACACGTGGCACATCCGTTAGTTGGGGACTGCGTGGTTGACAGGTGGCGTAACAACAATCACCCAGATAAAGGTGGAAGCGGGTGACAGGTGGAGGACACACGTCACCTGGGTAGGATTCAACCCATTGTTGACTTATCACATCTCAGGGATTCGCAAAGGAGGAGCACGAGGGCTCAACACTCCAACTCGCGAAGTTGCAAGTTGTGAGGGGTGCTAGAGTTAGGCCCTAGTCGGTAGTCTCTTGTAGAGGCGCTAGCGAGGAAGGAGCCATACCCGTATCGCATCTCAGGTATCGGTGTTTAGAGAAAGAGGAGTCGAGGGTCTTCGACTCATGAACTCGCGAGTTACGAAAAGCACTTGCACTAAGGCCAGGTTGTGGTCACATGGAGATGTAAGGCGTGCACCTAGTGTTAAGTTGGGCAGGGCGGGTTTTCATGAAGGACCTGTGGATTCGTTGAAAGTTCCAGCAGGGAACCAAAGGAGCCGCTTCGGCTCGAGGAGACTTTAGAACGATCCTGAGTGGATCTCGGCCAGAGGGTCAAGGGTCTTCACCACATAGGTGTTGTGCATGATGAGCACAATTTTTTTTACAGGATGTACTTGGTTGATATTTTCTCATGATTCTTTATTTCATTATTGACATATCGTTTGCTTCATGATGCTTGGTATGGCATGAGTTTGATGCATGAACAGGTCCAAGGATCATTATATGGTAGCACATTGTTCATCTTGCAGAGAATATAGGGGAGACATACCCATAGGGGGAGTCACTCTTCTTCCCATGATTCTAGGAGGATATATTTATCAGATGCATACCTAGAAAAGATCCCTATATTTGAAGAAAGATCACAGAAGCATAATTCCATGGGGAGCAATGGTCACAGGGGCAGTATGTTTGATGTATCTTTAGCATTACATCAAAGTGATATCCCTTGCTCAAAAGGGGAGATATTATTCATAGGAAGATCAAAGGAACTCAGACAGGGGGAGAATCCTTAAGGAAATTTCAAGCAGGGGGAGAATCCCCAAGAGGAGAATGGCCCTTTGCCATTGATGTCAAAGGAGGAGAGATAGTCACATTGATGTGATTGATGATTATTGATTGGTAAAGATAGTCACATTGACTATTGAGGTAGAGCATGCCTTATCTACATGTTGACATCAATAATTAGTAATTCATGTTGACATCAATGTTGGTATTTCCATCAATGCTAAAGGGGGAGATTGTTGGATCATGTTGTCATTGATGTGAAAGGTGTGATTGATTGATGTCATTGATTGATTGTTTGATGATTGATGTAATGTAATATGTCAAGTGATTGATTTTTTGATTGATGACAAAGGATTGATTGATTGATGATTGATGTAATGTAATATGTATTGTCCTTGATGAGAATGCATAGATGAATATGGATCAATGAGTTGTCATTGATATGATGAAAATAGATCAATGGGTTGTCATTGATACATGATGAAGATGGATCGATGTGGTTTCATTCATATATGAGGAATTGTTGGAAAAATGTATAGATGACTCATTATTGTCTTATCATTATTGATAAGGTGTACAAATGGATGAACTCCAAAGTGGTCCCCTTAAGGTGAAAGCCCTCGCGGGAAGACGCTTTGTGGATTGAATTATCCTAGAAGAATGGTTGGAGGACCCATGATTGTATGTGGAATAATGATATGAATACCAATGAATTTTTTGGTAAAACTATCCTAGATGGATAGTGCTTGTCATACCATTTTCGGTGGTATGTGGAACGTCACATAACTCCTCACAGTTTGAGAGTTATGGCCTTACGAAGTTGGAGGACCCTCACATGTTGGCTTGAAGCCCACAAGGTCAAAGAAGTTAAAGTGATTGAAAAGAAGAAATCATTATTTAAATGATAAAGTAAAGTGACAAAGTCAAGGTGGATTATTTAAATAATAAAGAGAAGTGACAAAATCAAAAAAGATTATTTAAATGATAAAGTGAGATGACAAAATCAAGAAGGAATATTTAAATGATAAATATTGGAGAACTTTCTATTTATGAAAAGTGGTTAACCCTAAAATAAGGAAAATAGGTTAAGTAACCTAGAAATGGGTTAAGTGACCTAGAGTATGAAAGTATAAATAAGATAGCAATGGTCTCTTGTAAAACATTTTTTTTGTGGATCGATGGAGAGATTCTTGTGAGAGCATTTTGGTGTGGATCTCTTGAGCATGATTGAAGATCTATTCTAAGAGAGAGGAGATCAGGAGGATCTCATGGATACATTGAAGTTTCAGCAAGTCTGAGATCATGACAGTGAAATTCTCATAATTACAGAAAAACCCTATTTTCTGGTGCATATGTAGGTTGTTTGTGTATAGGGTGTGTATACGCAAGTTTTCTGTGTACAGGGTGCATACAGTACGCGGATTGTCAGTGTACATGGAGAATATAGTCGATAAAATCATGGATATTTGTGGTTGAGTTGATGACAAGTTGTTGAAGACTAAAGAAGGTTCCATATCTGCAGTCTATGGGCTCAAATATGTCAGTGAGACTCTGGTATGGTTTCATTATTGTATTGATGGATATTATTGCTTGTTGTGTTGTGAATTCTTAGGGCATTCTTGGTATGGCTACTATGATGTGGTTTAGTTTGGTTGATGGAGTGAGAAGTACTCTTGTGATTCAGTTGTGATATGATTTCTATGGCATACTATTTTCTTATACATGATTGAGTTATCATTCATATTGATTGGTTGTGGAGCATGAGTAAGCTATTGGAGAGCTTGGATGTGTTGTGACTAGCTGGTGGTCAATTTAGACAGTGAGAAACAGAAGAGAATGATAAATTAGTTGCACATGATCTAATCTGATCTTGAAGGATAAACCCTAATAGCTCAAAATTGATACACAGTTTGTTGTATACATTGGCTGCATACATACGCGGTCTGTAGTGAGACAGGGTGCCTACACATGCGGGCTGCACTACTGACAGGTCGCGTACCTATTGCAGATTGATATTTGTTGAGGATTGTTGCCTCATATCAGTTGGTGTTGACTTTGTAAGTTGATTCTTGCATGATAGATCTGGTGCTCTTGTAGAGTTGTACTTTATTTAGTTCTTGCTAAAAAACCCCAAGGATTGTAGTC
>ML777335.1:180149-231636 GCA_009831015.1 Picea engelmannii | reverse complement strand
TTTGATGTGATGGTATAACTCAATGATGCAGGGTCTGACATGGTGTATTGCAGGTTCTGACACTATTTGTTGTAGGTTCTCGTGATTGTATATTGGATTATGTAAGGTGATGATGTAAAAAAAAATCTTGGGTGCATGGCACTAACCCATGAGTATGGATTGATGCATTTTATGTTGAAGAAAAATGTTGGTTATGATAGTAAAGTTATGGCACCTTGGTTATGAGATATATCTTGATGATGTATTGGAAGCTTACTTGTTGGAAATCTTGATGAGTTGATGAGGTGATCATGTTGTACATAATTGATGATTCATAGCTTGATCTATAATTGATACATGTTTGGTACACTCATAGATGGCATATGCTTGATGATACTACACCATTGGTACTACTTGATTAGCACAACAATTTGCATTTGCTTGAGATACATGATTGTGGAACTTGGTTCATGATGGAGACATATCATGAGTGATATGATACATTGTTTGGCATGTTGGTAGATGCACATGGTTGGCATAATGGTAGATGCACATGTTGGCATGTTGATATAGGCATATGAATGATACATTTCATGGATGATATCTTTTGGCACATTCCATGATGTTGATGTACATGGTTGATGTGCATAGTGATGCAGGAGCATCGTACAAAGCCAAAACACGCGCCTAGCTAAAGGAACAGTTGGACGTACAGATGAAAAAATGGCACGTTTTTATGAAAACATTTTGAATTTTGAAAATTGAAGCATTAATGTAATAGCTAGGAGAAGCATACTTACATTTATGTCTTGGAGATATAAACAGATCTGGAGAAATTACTCTCATTTGTCAGATGTAATAGGAATTTAAGTTTGTTAATGTAAAGTAGGTAGATATGAATGTTAGATTAGACAGTTTAGAAGCGTAGGGGGGAAAACGGATATAGACACCCTCACCCTTGTATCATGGTAACATTTTTTTAGATGATCATTCAGAATTCATAAGCTGGAGAGTTGTAGCAGAGAGTTGTAGAGAAGAACCCATGTATAGGATCACTTGAGTTAATATATGAAACTTTGACTCAATTTTCATCATGTTATGATACTTACTGTTTACATTAGTTAAATGGTATGATTATAGTTGATTTGTTTCTCTGTTATGCATTTATTTCAATGTTGTGTTGTGTGTATGATTTCATGTTGAATGTATGAAGTCAAAAAGAGAAGAAGAATGAGTCTCAATTGTTTCTCTCCCTGAGAATTCCTTCAAGGAGTGCAATGAATGTCGGCAAGGTGTGCGTTGACGAGGGTATGAGTTTTATATTAGAAAGCTCAGGAGAGATATCATTGTTCTCATACCAGCAGAAGTGCAGGTGAAGTACAGAGTCGTGCAAGGTGTGCGTAGGCTAGTGGAATCCTTAGAACTTATCAACCAAGGGGAAAGTTGAAGGGATACTATTGTAAAGAGTGCACAGGGTCGAAGACTTAGATAACCGAAGGTTATTTGAAAGTTTTCCGCAAGGAGTGCGAGCAGGGCTATTTTTGGAGGCTTGAGTTGCAAGAGAAATATTAGGAGGGATAACACCTTTGAAGTGTTCAAAGGGAGATGGATATCGAAACCGTCCTATAGAAATTAAGTTTAGGAGGGAGAACAGTCAGTCGTTGGGCAGAAGTCATTGAGGAGTGAATCGGGCGGTCATAATTCTCCGTGGAGAGCTTGCAAAGTCGCGAGGACCATAGGATCCAGTGGAGTTGTAAGGTGGTTAGGAGTTGGATGAACTCACCACCCTAATATCAAGAATCGACGTGAGTCATTGATCATGGTCAATAAGAGTCGTTGATCTCGTTTCAACCCACGTCGTTTGGATCATTTCGCGAATTTGAAGTTCGTGAGTTTGGAGGGCAGACCAAATTCTTCGTTTCGTGAAGTTTTGGGTTGCAAGGAGTAGGGAAGGAGATATAGACCATTGGATCCAAACCACGGGAGAACCGTTGGATCAGAACCTTCGCGGGGTATCGCGTATTGGAGGTTCGAGGATTGAAAGAATTTCTTTTCGACTGCAGAAGTCGCGAAGTGCCAAGTTATGAGGGCTCGCGCGAACACGTGGCACATCCTTTAGGTGGGGATTGCATGGTTGACAGGTGGCATAACAACAATCACCCATAGAAAGGTGGAAGCGGGTGACAGGTGGAGGACACACGTCACCTGGGTAGGAGTCAACCCATTGTTGACTTATCGCATCTCAGGGATTCGCAAAGGAGGAGCATGAGGGCTCAACACTCCAACTCGTGAAGTTCCAAGTTGCGAGGGGTGCTAGAGTTAGGCCCTAGTCGGTAGTCTCTTGTAGAGGCGCTAGCGAGGAAGGAGCCATACCTGTATCGCATCTCGGGTATTGCCATTTAGAGAAAGAGGAGTCGAGGGTCTTCGACTCATGAACTCGCGAGTTACGAAAAGCACTTGCACTAAGGCCAGGTTGTGGTCACATGGAGACTTAAGGCATGCACCTAGTGTTAACTTGCGCAGGGCAGGTTTTCATGAAGGACCTGTGGATTCATTGAAAGTTCCAGCAGGGAACCAAAGGAGCCACTTCGGCTCGAGGAGAATTTAGAACGATCCTGAGTGGATCTCGGCTAGAGGGTCAAGGGTCTTCACCACATAGGTGTTGTGCATGATGAGCACACATTTGTTTACAGGATGTACTTGGTTGATATTTTTCTCATGATTCTTTATTTCATTATTGACATATCGTTTACTTCATGATGCTTGGTATGGCATGAGTTTGATGCATGAACAGGTCCAAGGATCATTATATGGTAGCACATTGTTCATCTTGCAGAGAATATAGGGGAGACATACCCATAGGGGGAGTCATTCTTCTTCCCATGATTCTAGGAGGATATATTTATGAGATGCATACCTAGAAAAGAGCCCTATATTTGAAGAAAGATCACAGAAGCATAATTCCAGGGGGAGCATTGGTCACAGGGGCAGTATGTTTGATGTATCTTTAGCATTACATCAAAGTGATATCCCTTGCTCAAAAGGGGAGATATTATTCAGAGGAAGATCAAAGGAACTCAGACAGGGGGAGCATCCCTAAGGAAATTTCAAGCAGGGGGTGAATCCCCAAGAGGAGAATGGCCCTTTGCCATTGATGTCAAAGGGGGAGAGATAGTCACATTGATGTGATTGATGATTATTTATTGGTAGAGATAGTCACATTGACTATTGAGGTAGAGCATGCCTTATCTACATGTTGAAATCAATAATTGGTAATTCATGTTGACATCAATGTTGGTATTTCCATCAATGCTAAAGGGGGAGATTATTGGATCATGTTGTCATTGATGTGAAAGTTGTGATTGATTGATGTCATTGATTGATTGTTTGATGATTGATGTAATGTAATATGTCAAGTGATTGATTGTTTGATTGATGACAAAGGATTGATTGATTGATGATTGATGTAATGTAATATGTATTGTCCTTGATGAGAATGCATAGATGAATATGGATCAATGAGTTGTCATTGATATGATGAAGATAGATCAATGGGTTGTCATTGATACATGATGAAGATGGATCGATGTGGTTTCATTCGTATATGAGGCATTGTTGGAAAAATGTATAGATGACTCATTATTGTCTTATCATTATTGATAAGGTGCACAAATGGATGAACTCCAAAGTGGTCCCCTTAAGGTGAAATCCCTCACGGGAAGACGCTTTGTGGATTGAATTATCCTAGAAGAATGGTTGGAGGACCCATGACAGGGTGCGTACACATGCGGGCTGCACTACTGACAGGTCGCGTACCTGTTGCAGATTGATATTTGTTGAGGATTGTTGCCTCATATCAGTTGGTGTTGACTTTGTAAGTTGATTCTTGCATGATAGATCTGGTGCTCTTGTAGAGTTGTACTTTATTTAGTTCTTGCTAAAAAACCCCAAGGATTGTAGTCCGTAATAAAAAGAAAATTGTACATACATCTTGTGTTCTTTGTGTTCCTTGTGGTGATGACTTGTTGATGATATATTGCTGATAGATGTTGTTGATATGTGTTCACATATAACTAGTTATAAATGATAGCAATTAGTAATGAGTAAAATGTTGAATGCTAACTAATGAGTTTTATGAAAGAGGGAAGTTTTGGGAAAAATATCCCCACACTCATTCACCCCCCCTCTAAGTGTAGTAGGTGTGTCCAACAGATTATCCTTCATGTTATAACCCTATAATTTATAGGATCATCTGGTGATTGGAAAATTTTCACTATTGATGCATGTTATCTTTCCAATAATATTTCATTCATGCAAATTATTTTCAAAAGAATAAAAAAAAAAAAAGAGAGAATAAAACAGGGCATAAAAGAAAATGGATAAAAGCCCCATGAAATAACAATGACTTAAATCCATACAGTTTAATCATGGTTAAGTATTTTTGAATTTATGTTGATAGGTCTAGTGAATAAGCCTGGTTGAACTGTTTAATCTTAACCAGGTAGTTAGGTTTGTTAGTGAATAAATTTGATCAAACTATCTAATCTTGGTCAAATAACCCTAGGGTAGAGTAATCTCTTAGTCCAATGGGTTAATCTGGGATAAATGGCATAGGTGAGTAGGCTAGAATGTAGGTTAGTCAGTTCTATTTCAATAAAACATGCATGATGTTTGATGAAGACTTATGACTTTGATGTGGAGGTGTTTGTCCCAACCCCCATGGTGACAAAAAAGCATGAGAAGCAGCGCAAAACCCACAAAAGGCATTAAACCTAAGTTTTCACTGCACATATCGAATCATGCCAGGAAATTAAAGATCGCACATAGATCTACGGCTGAGTTATTGGCACTTAGATCTATGGTTGAGATGATATTTTGGATCCCCCCGACCGTTCTACCTTTAACGGTGGGGGGGGATCCGAAATGGTGATTAACAAGTGTGCACAGATCTACGGCTATCCTGACAACGTCCAGATGGACTGTCTACAGGATATTTTGGACCCCCTCGATTGTTATTCCTTTAATGATGGGTGGGGGGTCCAGAATGAGGAAGTTTTCCCGGCGGGCCCCATCCCAACGTGTCACCAATATATTGTGTCGTACCTCCTCCCTTCCAAACCACTTACCACTTACCACCCTTCTGACATATCGTTGTCACCCCATGACGTCACATCCCACTACCTTCCTCCTACAAGTCTTGTCTCATAACTCCATCAGTCCTTCCCCCCTATTATCCCATCGCAAGTCACCTCATACTTTCCTGTCCTCCAATTGGTCCCCTCCACATCATCCTGGCACACCCGTCGCTCGTCCTTTGCCTGCCACCTCACACTTCAAATGATCCATTGGCCATTTACTATAGGATAACATATCTGTTAGCCTACTAACCTATCCCCCACGCCAAATAGATACTTGTTCACTTAAAATTATCCCCTTTCTCTACCATTTGCACACTGCTGACACCCTCTATGTACCATAAATCTCATTCTCCCTCATTGTTTCAATCAACAACCGGCCATAGCCATTACCCGCTAACATTTTTTATTTCAATTGTGGGTACCTTTTGAAAGATGGTGCCAAAGTATAAAAGAGAAGAGGTCGAGGAAAATTCGTTCCTCCTACCCCCTGTCGACCTCGACCGTATCCCATTTGCCGACAAGGATTATCTAATCTCATAGACAAGCTGCAAATTCGATTTCGCAAAATTGCAGTCATCATTTAAAGACACATTCATAGATCAAAGCGATGACATTGGGCCCTAGGCGTCCAATATTCCTCTGTATCTCTTTCCCCAAGTCCACCATTTTCCTGAATTTGCCCTCAAATTTCAGGCTCATTACCTCCCCGACCAGACAGCCATAGTTTCATCATCCGGAGAAACCTTGTTCCTTATCACACCAGAGGCCATTGATCAGATGATGTAGATACCTAGAACCAAATACACCTCCCCTTTCAACCTTGAAATCCTAACAAAGTTGTACCAGAACCTTTGTTTCCCCCAAAGATCCCATATTTTTTAGATTTTCCTTCCACAGGATGCTCAACTCCCTAAGAAAAATCCCCCGTACCATTCCTCCATGTTCTTAGAAAATGGAAACCAAGTTATTTCATATCTATGTTGTCTGCTTGGATATTTCTTAGATGAATGGGTGGATGAAGCTATATTGGGTTTCCTATCCATTTTCTCCACTGAGGAAAAGGCCATTATCCAGTTTGACTACAGCGCTTTCCTGGCAAGAAACATCCATGAACAACTTTCGAAGTTTTCCACAGAAGGCATGTTCCGGTATTCTTCGATACTGACTTACATGTTCACCTTCTTCCAAGCAGAAATTTTCTCTTTCCAGATGTAGAAAATGGACAAGGACAGCAAACCACAGGTTGTAACATCATGGACTTCACTACTCAGAAGGAACTCCACGGAGTTCAGTTTCAGACAGTTCATTGAGCATTTTTACCATCCAGTGGTGAGCATGCTCAGCGGTAGACCAAAGCCAAGAATAAATGAGGAGATCCAAAGAATATTACACCTCTCAGACCTCGCAAAGACGGGAGATTGGTACTTGTACCAAAATCACATAGAAATCAGAGTATACAGGTGTGAGTTAGCTCCATACAAACTACCCAAGTATGTGCCTGTGAGGATATTTTCCCTGGAGTATATAAGACAAATGATAAATTCAGATGATATATACATTGTGTCTCTGAAGAAGAAACAACGGTTGAGGATTAATGGGTAGATAGGATCTTTTATCTGCAACAGTTGAGCGGTCGAGGAGGAGGCAGATAAGCTATTGAGGGAAATGAAGTTCAACACAAGTTTCATGTGGCACTATGATCCGTGTGGGATCATTTCAGTGATGAGAGTGAAAAATAAAATATCTCGTATGTCCATGCACCCAAGCCTGAAATAGAGAAGTTTGTGAATCAAACAGAGTGGGAGGTGAACACTTTGGAATAGGTAGAACAACAGTCTCCTCCAATTATTATCTCTCAAACAACCACCCCACATGTACCAAAGGAGAAAAGACCCAGAAAGGATATTTCCCCTTCTATCATAGAAGTCTCGGCTGAGGATTTTCAGGTACACACCAAAAGGCCAAAAGCCATTCATACAACTGACACGACTGGTGAAAAGGAAACCCATTCCACTACATCTACAAAAGGTGATCATTCACCCCTTGTCTCAAGCAACCAGCAGATCATGTCTACTTTTTCATCCAAGAAGCAAATTGACGCTTCACTAATAAACCAGCCAAATCAAGGGGATGCAAAATTGAGTATTTTTTAGAAATACGACATGATCGAGAAGAAGAATCAGATGCTGACCAGTAGAACTTATGCTCATTTTTGGAAGCAAACGTCCATGGCATAGCACATACTGTTATCAGCTTTTGATATAGAGAAAGGAAGAATGCACATGGACTTTCTGCAGGCACAGGTGCTCGACCCTATGGCGATCACTAATTACAAGAGGGAAACATTTGAGTTCAGCACTAGAGATGTTCATCCAGGGGATCAGATGGATCTACACAGGAAAACTAGAGAAATGGTGTTCTCTACATTGGCCAATGCTTCTGCTACTACTGCTAAATTACCAGTTTCTCTGAACAATGTTCAAACCCAATTAAATTTGTAGAAGATATCATATTTTGCAAAAGACAACAAAATTAAATCCTTAGAAGAATTGGTGCTCAAGATCGGGTATGATCCCTCAAATGTGAAATAAGTTGAGGATATTCTCAAGAAAAAGAATGTTGACATAGCATCTCTAAGAAAGCAACTGAAATTTCCACCTACAAAAGATTCATAGGAAAAAGAGATAGCTGAGACAGAAGGTGAAAAGGATGATATACTCAAGTT
This sequence comes from Picea engelmannii, assembly GCA_009831015.1. Lineage (NCBI taxonomy): Eukaryota > Viridiplantae > Streptophyta > Pinopsida > Pinales > Pinaceae > Picea > Picea engelmannii. Next base: position 223,794 of record ML777335.1, on the reverse strand, counting down.
GATCATGGAGCAGAATGCATAGTTAAGAGAGATGGAAGAAGAGCTGGAGAGATTAGTAAAAGAGAAGGAACAGGAAACACCTATGGAAGTCATTCCACTGAGTGAAGTTCCCCACATGGGAGTTAGCATAGCCACTGTAGAAATGACCACCACAGTAGAAATTCCATCAACCACCCCACTGAAAGCTCTAGAAAAAACTGTGGAGCTAGAAAAATCCATGGAGGAGATGAACTTACAAGGAACGGAAATCAATAGATTGAAAAAGGAAGTTGAGAGCCTTCAGGAGCTCAAGTCTTCTTACCAGACAAGCTACACTATGGAGAAGCAAACATCAGAAAATCTCAAGCAGGAATTGAAGCAGCTACAAAGGAAAACAGTGGCAGGCAAGACACTTTTCGAAGCAAAGGAGAATATTTGGATGGATATCTCCAAATCCATAAATGAAATCTGGCCTATGGTGCAAATCATGTTTGAGAAAAATGAACTGGTGTTAAGGAGCAGGCAGGATATTGACAAAATAAAAGGAGAGTTGGGGGAAATTCCCACTGAAGCCAATGAAATCATTAGATTCTTGAACTTGAAGACCAGAGAAGAACTAGAAGACCTGAAGATCGAAGACAGGATGGAAACCATCCTTGAAGTTAAGAGGGTTCTGACCAAAAGAGGATTGATGTTGCAGTTGGAAGAAAAATTCCAGAACATGGACATTGGAGTTCAAAGGTTCTTCAGCAAGATCAAGGCTTTGCAGAAGAAAGGTCTCCCGGGTTTACTGGTCCTAAATGTAAAGTTGATGACTCTTCCTTATTACAAACAGAATATGGCCACGGTGGCCAAAGACAGTTCCAAGTTTTCGGGAATACAGGGCAGTATAACAGGCAAAGCATTCTTAGAAACTTTGCAGCCAGACCTCAGCATATAGCACGAGATCAAGTATATTTTCATCATCAAACCAACTTTTTCCAAGTACACAGAAGTGGATGAAGTATACCGGAGACTACTCAAAGTCACCATTCCCAGTCAGCTAATATGGGAAGAGTTGTGCAATTTGATTGAGTGGGAAATGAGGTGTGCAAGTTGAGTGAGCAAGCAGATCAGTCAAAGTCATGTGGGTGACTCACCAATGGCCTTCCCCAGAATCAACATGAAGAATTTGACACATCATCGACAGTTCCTAATTTGTTGTATCTTGTTATCTAGTTAGTTAGATTTAGAATCTACCACGTCTTGATCATTAATGATAGGGTCGTTTGTAAGTTTGATTATAAACAATTCAAACTTTGAAGTACTAAGGGTTGATGTTTATGCCCTAGCAAGTTGTAATCATTGTAATTGTTATCAAGAGATCTTCCAATAATATAAAGAGATGTTTCACAGGATTCTTGTGTGTTATCTATTGGTGAAGTTTTCTATTTTTTGTTGAATGTTTATCTCTCTTAGTTATCATCTTGTTTTCTAATCTGATCACTTAAAAGGAGTTAAAGTTGCAGAATTTACCTTTGATTACTCTATTCCTAGATTTTAAAGATTTAAGTGTTTCTCTACTTATGTTGTAGTAAAAAAATTATTAAATGCTTCTTGATTATAATTAATCAATCTCTCCTTTTTTTTCTATTGTCCATCATTTTATTTCTAAAGAATTCAATAGATGCATTATCTTGCCCTGTGAAAATACTATTTACATATGTTCTTTGATATCTACCTTTCTAAAATAGACCCCATAGCCCAATGAATGCATAAAACCTTTCATCCATTTCATAAAAATAAACAAATTTGTCCTACATATTTTAACTAGCCTAATATCTGACTTTAAAACAAAGTTAAATCTTATAGAGAGATCCCTCTCTAAAACTGGCAAGGCTAGATCCCAGTTTCGAAGTGGTTGGATAAGGTTACCTCTGGTAAATTATTTTTGCTTCCCAACAACCTCTAGGAATTTACAGAGTGATAACACATTATATTTAGGTTTCTCTCATATTATTTCTCCCGTCTACTCCTCAGGTCGATATGAAATACCAAGTACTCACTCTCAACCTCTTTTTAAAATTGATTATTCACCTATATAGAGAGATCCATCACCTTTTTATTATCTTGCAAGCCTTCATTATTATCACCCTGAACCTATTAAAGACTTAGTACAACAATCATTTTAATTTTTTAACAATCTCCATTACATTTCTCACATCTCATCTACAAAACCCACAATGACCAGTGTAGAAGGTGGAGGCGGTACACAAGTAAATCCACCACCACCTCCTCCAAGAATTTTTCCAAAGTAGCTGCTAGATATGCTCCTTTAGCCCTTCCTTCAAATTTACATGATTTTCATGACAATTATATGAAGTGTTTACCTAAATTTACTGGGGAAGGGGATTTAACATCCACTGAGCATATGGAATTCTTTGATCAATTTGTTGATATACTTGGTATTGAATATGAAGATGTTTATATGAGATTGTTTGTGCAAAATTTTGAGGGCCAAGTCAGAACCTAGTTTAGGGGATTTCCTGCAAATTCTATAACAACTTATGATGAATTAGAAACTTCTTTCTTAAGGCAGTGGGATGAGAAGAAAGACCACCTTTCTATTTTACTAAATTTGGAACATTAAGAAAGAAGACTTCTGAAATGGTTTTTGAATTCATTCAAATAATTAACAAGATTTATAGTAAGATCCAAACTAAAGTTAAGCCATCTCAATCATCTACAAAGGTTACATTTCCAGGGGCGTATGACTCTAATTTTGCATTACTTTTGAGAGAGAGAAGAGCCACGACATTAGTTGGGATGCAGGATGATGTGATCGAAATTGAATCTAATATGATGGAATCAGGAAAATTAAAAACTAATATTGAAATTATAATTAGAGAGCCAAGGAAAATTTAAAGAACAAGGAGAACCTTCAGGTTCATGGAGGAGTGCACAGGACAAGAAAATATAGGAAATGGATAAGTTAATTAAAGATTTGTCAAAAAAGTTATCCAAGATAGAGATGGAGAAAGCCAAACATGAACCTTACGTTAGGAACCCAAATCAATTCAAGAGAAACATTAATACAAATCCTCAATTACAATAGATACCACTTAAGAACAAGGATCAGGAAATTCAAGCTCCTTTCAAAACTAAAAATTTAATACAAGGAGATGAAGAACAAGAATATGAAGAATTAGATGAGAAAATGAATTTACTCAGTAATGATGATAGTGAACCTCATCTAACCCAAAATATTATGAACTATATTTAGGTTCTGGGAAACTATTTGATGAGGAAAATATTGATAATTTTGATGAACCTAACTCTCAATATAAAATTCTTAATGATTCAATATTGGTCGAATTACACAATAAGTATGATATGAGATCAAGAAATAAAACTACTGCTATAAATCAACCAAAAAAGGTTTTACTGTGAAATAAAGGAAATGAATTTGAAGTCTTAAAACCATCAACCAAAACATCAGCAGTTCAAACGAATCAAGTTGAATCAAAGGCAACACAAACTAAAACACTAGAAAAAAAAAAAAAAACAGAAGTGTAGAATAAAGAACTAGAAAACTAAGTTAGCACTTTTAATCTGGAAAATGAACTGAATAAAATTAAAATTCCAGTTCATTTGATAGAACTTGCTTAGAATCCATTATATAAGAAGAAAATTTCAAAAGTCATAAATCTTCTATATTCGAAAAGTCAAGTTGATGTTATTAATCTTCAAGATGAGCATCCAGCAATCATTTTTGGCCCTCATATTGAAAATGATAAAGATTGTGTGGCTCCATTATATATTACTCTTATTGTACATGATCATTTACTACATAATTGTATGGTAGACTCAGGTGCTTCACATAATCTTATGCCAAAGGAAATAATGGATAAATTGGGCTTGCAAACTGCCAAACCTTATCAAGACCTCTATTCTTTTGATTATAGGAAATTTAAGTGTTTGGGTATGATAAAGGACTTAGTTGTAAATTTGGCCCAAATCCCAGTCAAAAATGTTGTTGTGGATGTGGTAGTAGCTAATGTCCCTGCAAAGTATGACATGCTTTTATCAAGATCCTGGGGTGACAAATTAGGAGGATCAGTACAGTTAGATATGGAATATGCCATGATTCCTATTTTTGGTTGGAAATTTATGAGATTGTATAGAGAGAGAAGATTGGATTATACATTCAGTGATGCACAAAATCCCAACAATTATACATTCTACATTGTCAATCAAGACTTAGGCAATTGTATATTATTTATTCATGATGATTTTGAAACTTGTACAGAGAATGAGAAAGTTAAAATTCCTGGGGATAATGTAAATATTAGAGAAGGAATGTGGAAAATGTATTTCAATGGTGCCTCTTCATGGGGAGGAGTTGGACATGGATTATTGTTTGTGGCACCAAATGATGAGTATTACATTCCATTTTCTTATAGATTTCAATTTGAGATTAACTATACGAATAATGTATGTGAATATGAAGCTCTGATTTTAGGATTAGAAGCTTATAGAAAGCTTAAAATTCAACACTTAGTTGTATATGGGGATGTTGAACTTATTGTGAAGAAAGTGAGACAAGAATATTAGGCTAAACATCCAAGAATGAGATCCTATCGAAATTGCACATGGGACTTAATTGAAAATTTCTTCATGTCTTTTAATATTCATGTTATTCCAAGATTGAATAATCAACAGGCTGACTCCTTAACTAAGGAAGAAAGTACTTTCATCCCACCCACTATTTTAAAATAGAAATATCACATCGATACGTGACACAAACTGTCAATACCAGATAATGTTCATTATTGGAAAATATTTGAAGATGATGAATAGATAAAGAAATTCCTCGAAATGGTCGATGAATTTTTGAAAAATCACATTGATCAAGAAAATCAAAATGATCCATCTTGGATTATGTAGGAAGGAGAATCTGAAGAAAATTTTAAGAACAAAATTGCAAATCATAAAATGCTTCTATTGAAAAATAATCAGATTCCAAAAGGACTCATTCCTTTAGAAAGACTCTTCAATCAAAATCATATCCCTTTGAAATCTACTTTTCAACCTCAACCAGAAGAAGTTGAAGGTTGTAATATTGGTTCTAAATAAAGTCCAAAAATTGTAAAGTTGTCTAAATATCTTCCCATTGAACAAAAGAAAAAATATACAGAAGTGTTGAAGGAATATAATTGTGTTTTCGTGTGGTCCTACGAAGATCTGAAAACTTATAATACTTCTATTATAGAGCATAAGATTCCTTTAAAACCAGGTGTCAAACCTTTCAAACAAAATCTTAGACAGATTAATCCTATTATTTTTCATGTAATAGAAAGAGAGGTTAAGAAACTTCTTGATGCAAAAATTATTGTGCCTCTTAGATATTCTACATGGGTAGCTAATCTAGTTCCATTTAAAAAGAAAAATGGGGAGATAAGATTATGTGTGGATTTCAGAAATATTAATCGATATTCATTAAATATTATTACCCTCTTCCGAAAATGGATCATATTATTGAAAGGGTAGTAGGGGATAACAAAAATTATATGATTGATGGTTTCTTGGGATATAATCAAATAGTTTTCCATGAGAACGATAAAGAAAAAACCTCATTTACTACTCCATGGGGAACTTTTATGTATGATAAAATTCCATTTGGTTTGATGAATGCAAGTGAAACTTTTAAAAGAGCCATGGACATAGATTTTGTTGGTGAAAGAGATAAATTTGTTGTTATTTATTTAGATGATCTGACAGTTTTTTCCAATTCTGATGCAATACATTAAAAACACCTCAAACAAACTTTTGATAAATGCAGAAAATATGGTCTGTCTCTAAATCCCAAGAAATATCATTTCACTATGAAATAAGGGAAGTTATTAGGTCATATTGTATCAAAATATGGGATTAAAGTTGATCCAAAAAGGATTGAAGCCATTGATAAAATTAATTTACTTAGAAATAAAAAAGAGATTTGGTCATTCTTAGGAAGAATCAATTTCTTGAGAGGATTCATTCCAAATTTTGTTGAAATTATTAAACTGATTATATATATGTTGAAGAAGGAAAATGAGTTGAAATGGACAACGAAAGCAAAGGTATATTTTCAATGAGTTAAAAAAGCCATAGGAGAAGCACAAGTTTTGGTAAGTCCAGATTATTCGAAAGAATTTTTAATATTTTATTTTGCATCCGAACATACAATTGTAGTAGTGCTTTTATAGAAAAATAATGATGGATTTGAACAACCTATTTTCTTTTTTAGCATAAGCCTCAAAGACACGGAATTGAAATATGATATTTTATAAAACAATATGTTTATGTTATGGTTAAATCACTTAAAGCTTTCAGGACATATGTATTACATTCCAAAGTGATAGCATATGTACCCACCAGTATTGTCAAAGAAATATTAATTCAACTTGATAGTGATGGAAAAATTTGCAAGTGGTTGGAAAAAATACAAAAATATGATCTGGAGATCAATCCAACCAAACTAGTAAAAGGACGGGATTTAGAAAAATCGTTTGTTGAATCTAATCTTAAAGCTCTTGGAATCAATCACATTGATTTTGAAAATCCTTTACCAGATATTGAAGAAATTGATGATCAAGTACCAACAAATAAAATAGATGACAAATTCTCTTCCTTCGCTTGGTATAACAAGATAGTGTCATACCTTCTCACTCTTCAATTCCCCAATGATATGACCCTAGAAAAAGAAAGAACATTAAAGTTGCAAGCAATTAAATATTGCATTATTGATGGCAAGATACATTGGAAATATCTTTTAGGTTTCTTATTAAGTCACCTAATACAGTCTAAAACATAAGGTGTTATTGAATAATTTCACAAAGGAATATTTGGAGGACATCATGCTTGGAGAGAAACAACCTACAAAATCCTAAGGTCACGCTATTATTGGCCAAAATCATTCACTGGTGTAAATGCAAGGGTTAGAGCTTGCAGACAATGCCAACTCTTTGTTGGAAATCAAAACCTTCTTGCCTTACCGTTAGTCCCTATCAATGTTGAAGCTCCTTTCCAAAAATGGGGCTTATATTTTATTGGAGAGATTCACCATCAATACAGTGCCCAACACAAATGGATCCTAACGCCACTAATTATTTTTCTAAGTGGGTAGAAGCGATTCCAACCAGGAATTCTACAGACTCAGTGGTAATAATTTTTTGGAGGAAAATATTTTAGCAAGATTCAGTTGTCCAAGAAAAATAATTACACACAATGCACAAGATTTTAAATATGTTTCTATGATAAACTTTTATCAGAAATATAATATTATTTTGGGTCATTCTATAGCTCATTTTCCTCAAGGGAATGGACTAGCAGAATCTTTTAACAAAAATTTGATGAGAATAATTAAGAAAGTTATGACAGAAAATAAAAAAAATCTTGGCATATAATTTTAAAATATGCTCTATGGGGGAACAATATCAGCACCAAGAAATCAATAGGTATGTCACCTTTTTAGTTGGTTTATGGAACATATGTTATTTTACCCATTAATCATGGTAGGATGTCGATGATTAAATTATGGCAAGATGTCGATGAAGAGACAAATCATCTGATAAGAAGAATCAATAAAATAATTTAGGTCCAGCAGATCAAGGAAGAAGTTAATGAAAAACTTCAAAGATATCAAGACAAAATGAAAGCTATATTTGATAAGAAAGTCAAATATAGGGAATTCCTTCCTAGAGATCTAGTTCTAAAATGGGAATCTAGAAGAGAGGACATTGGAAAACATGGAAAATTTGATCATTTTCGGTTCGTTCCTTATAATATTGTAGTGGTAAAAGGGAGAAATTCCTTCTCTCTTCAAAGTCTAAGCGGAGAGATTCTCGAAGTGCCTATCAATGGGCGTTATTTGAAACATTTCATTCTGTAGTTGAGTTTTCAATTTTATTTTTGTTTTCCATTATAAATATCAGTGTTGATTGGATTGTCGTTGGAAATTTACTTTCAAGTTTTGATCATAATTTAATTAAGAACTAATTATATGATTCTCTATTCAATTAATATTTTGAGTGACTTGTCTATTTTTAAATTGAGATTTCAAAATTTGAAAAATTTTAGCTATTATTTGATGATAAGAATTGATTTTGTTTTCCAGTCAAAAAGAATAGATAGATGTAAATAAATTGACTTTGACTATATTCTATTTAGTAGTTAGTTATTCAAAGAAAAATGTTAATTTAAGAGTAAATAAAGAAAGATAAGATCATTTTCTCTTACCTTTATTTCTAATCTCTATAGAATCATTAGAATTTGTTATTAAACAAACTTTCACATGCAAATTTTCAAAATTATGGTGAAAATTATGTTTCAATTCTTAGTCTTTAATGAAAGAGTATATTTAGGGTAATTTATTTGAAACCTTGTGATTTGATATTAAAAGATAACTTGTATTCATCTTAAGAAAATAAAAAAATATAAAATTAATAGTATAATCATCTATTTGTTCATTGGAAAAAAGTATAGTTAATTTTGAGGGGTTATTAATCTCAGAGTAATCTAAACATGTAGTCAGTTCTACATCTTTATTTATTTTGAATAGTCATCATCCAAATTGTTTTAGAACACACTGATTGCCCCCATCCTACAGCAATAAATAAATTAATAGAGACGGATGGTGAAAGAAAATTCAGAAAATTGATTGCCCCCATTTTGATAAAACGAGATGATGAAAGGAAATTCATTATATGATTGCCCTCATCTCAAAGAAAATTAAAAAGTAGGATGGTGAAATTAAATTCAGAATTGGGGAATGAAAATACCTTCACTGGGGCTATGGATGTATGGCTAGTAGTGAAGCAATGTTTGTAATTACTATAATGAACTACAACTACATATCTTACATTTATACCTTGTTATTAATTCTCTTCAAAATTCTTTCTATTGTATCCAAATGAGTTATCTTTCAAACAATGGATAAAATGGTTGTAATCCTAAGAGATGATAATTGTCAATTTGAACTTTAATATTCTATCCATGCTCTAATTAATTACTTTGCATATTGCTTGAGTAAATATAACCTACTTGAAATTTAAAATTCAGCATGTTTAAGGTTGTATTCTCAATAGTTCAAATGATTATGATAAGAGATTTGTTTTCAAAGTACGTGAAAATGTGTTTCAAATCTTTCATAACTTATTTTGAAGTTAGCGGAATAATTATTCCATTTACCCACTAAAGGAACTTGGTATGCAATTCTTTGGTGCCTCACAGGGAGATGCCATCCCCAATTGGAGCCAATGTTAGAACATAAATCAAAATCTGAAATAAAGATTCAAATTTTGAATTCTTTCTTAAAAAAAATTGTTGGAGTAATTATAAAGTTGTTAAAATTCAAATAAAAAATTTTAACATATTCAGAATTACTCCGGAGTAATTATGAAGTTGGGAATAAGTATTCCAAAGTAATTCTAAAATAAAAAATTTCTTTAGAATTACTATTATATAAACTAATGAAAATTCATTGTTGTGTTTTGACAAGGCAGATCAATCCTACACCGCCAATCATGATGCATATCAACATTAATGATTCGTGGGATTTCGGGGATATGGAGTTGCGCAATGTTTAATCGATGCAGTGTTCCCATTCGTGGTTCCATTTCGATACTTCATCCTTCAGCTTTATTAGAATATTTTGTTTCGAGTTATCCCAAAGCCCAAATCAACCCAACATTATATCTTTGCCTTAAATTTTTTATCATAGTCTTGTGCTTATATCTCTTTGACATTTCCAAACTTAAAATCCATAAGACCATGATTACCAATAAATCTCTAAAGTTCCACATCTACCCTTGTATTATTATATTTCCATTATGAAACTTCATGCTTCGGGATTTCAAACTTAACGTTTATTGAACCTTTTAATCCTGAAGTCACGAAGCTCTGGAGCCCCAAAATTATGGAATACGCATTTATAAGGGAAAATACTTAGCTGGTGTGTCTTGTGCCACCTCACATTCTTGCTACATGGTGACACGTGGCACTTATTTCTAGCATTTTGGACACATAATTTGCACATTTCAGGATGACAAGTGTCACCCATGTTCTTATGACACGTTATCATATGTGATGTCATCCTGCCACATCACTCCAGGATATCGTTCTCTGGGATATCATATTGTTGATAGATCCCATAAGTCCAGAAGGCCTGAATTTTTGAAGTTCTGAAGTGATGGATATTAAAAGTTAAATAATGATTAGCTTAATAAATCTTGATTAAGGGTAATTAGTCACTTCGCGACTTCTGCCTTCGGGATATGTTTAACATTCCCTATTCAAAATCCCTAAATCCCTAAATTCCCTAAGTTTCAGAGTACTTATTCTTTCTAATCAGGATTGTTAATGATAATTAAAAATGATTAAGGTAAGATATTCAAGTAAATTTTTCCATCGTCGGGTAATAAATTTACTAGCTTTCTAGCATTATGACCCTTTCATTCAAATGTGAAGTATTAAATGTAGAATTGATGGTGTGGTAAATTGTGATTTGATAAAAGATTTTAACTCTACTTCATCTCTGTATTCACACGCATAAGTGTTATTTTTCCTACGGGAGAAAATATCGTTGACGAGAAGTCATGGTACCTCGCAAGGGAGAAAAAAAGCAAGTCCAAGACCAATTTGCAAAGGAGATGAACCCAAATTCTGATATTTATTCAGATACTACTAATCATTTAACAAGTAGCATTAAATCTTGGGTGTGGGTTTATGAAATTCTCAAAGAAGAGAAATCCATTGTTTTAGATGATGCAAGCGAAGGTGAAGATGTTGTGAATACAAACAATCTCAAAGACGTCGCCAAGTCGGAACTACATAAGGTTGCATCAAGGATAAACTTGTTTTTAAGCTAAAACGGGGGAAAAATTAATTATGGACAGTAAAAATATAGTCACACCATCCAAGGCTTTCCAAAGAGGAAACCAAGACCCTGGGCTGGAAAAATTCTACATGGGTCATCCCAGAGAAGGAATATCATAACCAGACTTCTGGCTTGTGGGGTGCCTCCTTTTTTTCCAGGTTCTCCTTGCCTTTGTCTCCTTTTCCAAGATTTTCCCCCACCTCTCTTGGAGTGTCGTCATCCTCGATTTGAATGGGGTAGTCACGTGTTCCCTTAGGGTGTTGGTGATGAGTTTCCTGGCGGACTCTGAACTTGATCCCAAATTGAGAGCGAAAAAAGAGATAAAATTTTCCATCAAGAACCTCAATCACCTGGGTGGTCCTTTCATTCTCCCTTTTGGCCTAGGCCACTGCCTGAGCCACCATATCCTTCATTTTCCAATACATTTTTGCTAATTGGAAAAAATGAGTTTCTCTTGTGCAGGTGTATTTGGGGTCCTCTACTCAATACTACACCTCTTTGACAATGTCCACGTCTGAAGTCAAGTGTCATTGTCACCTGATCACTTCCTTGATGCCCAAGATGCACTTATTTTCTCTCTCTATGCTCAGGTATTGGAATCGCATCTCGGTCGTCCAAGCAGTGCGTGCTACCCTTGACTAGGTAGCTAGACCTATCGATGAAGAAGAATCTGAGTGTTTACCTTTTGGTCTCACCCCCTTCCTGACCATGGTTCGAGAGGTATGAAACTAGGGGATTATCACCAGGATGATACGAAGGTGGTGACTAAGATATATGGGATAGTTCAGAGGGGACTTTCCTTTCTTCAACCAACTCTTATGCATCCATAAATGCAAGAAGGTTTCCTTTTTATTCTTGGATATCCTAGAGGCTCTTTTAACAACGGAACTGGAATGCACGAGGTGGGCTATAGACCCCAAGTCCCAAGGACCTTGCATCCATTCCATTACGCTTGTCACATGGCTCGACCCATTGGTAGTTGTACCTATTGTCCCTTCCCTCTTCTGTGTGTAACTACCCAAATTATGCCTCAGCTCCATACTATGGATCTAATGCAAGCTCCCAGCATCTTTTCCTTCCTTACCATGATGAGGGAATTCAATCTCAATATTCACTAATAACATTCAATCTTTTTTATATCCTCCCCACGAACTATCAGGAGTTATTCTAGAGAAGTCCTTCTTCCATCCATCTTCAATTTGTCCTTGCATCAAATTAATGCAAGGACACTCGATCTATGTTATATCCTCCCCATGAATTGTCATAAGTTCTTCTGGAGAAGTCGTTCCTCCAACCATATTCCATTTTTCCTTGCATAAAATTAATGTAGGGTAATGGGTTGGTCAATATGATCACCAAATCTCCCTTTGACGTGATTTCTCTCTACATGATAGGTTCCTAACTCATAATAGGGAGAGGGAGTTTCCTGCATCTTCGCTAAGAACTGGGTGGCATCTGATGGTGACTCTAGATTTCCAATTGGGCCTATGTCACTCGGTCTTTCAACAGTTTTCATGTGCCCTCATGCCCAATATCCATCTATTGTCCCTTCCACCACCTAGGGCTTAACATGGAGATTCATGTCCATGATGCTTAACCTCATGTCTTCTTTCTAGGTGGGAGACTCTGTGGGGTCCCCCAATTTCCACTTCATTAGTCGAGAGTTCTGGAGGACTCCTTCATTTGCAAGGTATTCTTCCACCGAGTTGGATTTATGACGAACTTGGGATGGAATTAGCACATGGAAGTGTTGAATTAATCTTGTGACCTGCATCCAACCATACTATAGTCTCCAGTGTGTTTATATTTTCCATGGGTGAGCTCCCTCTCTCAATCGAATTAAGGCTGAGATGATCAAGAGTGATTCTCCTTCCACCCGCAGGGTCATGATACCATGGTGTTTTGCTAATTCCAAGCCTCTAATGAATCCTTCTAGTTCTACCCCATTATTGGAATTGTACCCCAAGTTATTGGCATACATAACCAAGATTCTTCCATCTAAGTCCCTTAACAGTCCCCCTGCACCAGACTTCCTGGGATTATCCTTGGAGGCACCATCGAAATTTATTTTGATTGTTCCTTTTTCCGGTGACTGACATTCTTTGTGAGTTGCTTCTATTTTTAGAGGAGAAGATTTGGGAGCTCGTTGGAAGGCTAGATCAAAATTCCAGTGCATAAATATTTCGGCTTCCTTATCAGGAACTTTTCCATCTTCCATTGACCAGGTATTTACAAAGATGGATTCTTGGGTATTCTCTTTAATTATGATCCACACTCCCATTGTAGATATGGAATTTTTCTTGAAGATTCATGTATTCCTTTCTTTCCACAAATTCCACATCAATATCCTGGGAAAGAGATCCCAGAATTTATTCAGGATAGGGATTTTGGAAAGGCTCAACTAACCATTGGTTGATTAGGTTTGTTGGGCTCTCCCTATCTTTCTAAGATCTCTGGAACATTATTTCCCCAAAAACCCAAATCCTTCGCACTTCAACATAGGAGAATAAGATATGGCCAAGGGTCTCCTCCTTTATTTTGAAAAGCATGAAAATGGAGGGGCCTTCATACCCTTTCAATCTAAGTTTTTCCCAAGTCAATAATTTTCGAGAGAGAACCGGCCATAAGAAAGTTTTTATTTTGGGCCGGATTATTGGCTTCGAGATACGCTGCCAGTCCTATCTCTTGTCCTCTTCTAACAATTTTGTTTCTTTAAAATAGGCATTTGTTACTCTGTATGTCCCTGATCCAAATGGATATTGGTGGCCACCCACATATTCCAACTGGATCATCTTTGTAGTTTTTAGTTCAACACATTTCTCTGTAATGATGTCATTTCTTTGTAATTGTGGGTTATGCACTTCCAGGTCTGTCCTAAATCCCCACACAGCATCCCGGTGGATATTGGTGGCTGCCCACCTATTCCAACTGGATTATTTTGTAATTTTACATATAAGTACATCTTTATGTACTTCCAGGGAGGTTTTGGGGCCCTAAACAGTGCTTTTTTGTCTTTCCACAGTCAAACTATAGACAAAGCCAGTGTTTGATGGAATAATGTGTAGTTCTAGAAAATTCCTTTTCAATGGGCTATCACACGCCTAAAATGGAGGTCGTATGAAAAATTTACAAGTGCAAGAAGTTGAGGTACCAACTTACCCATCAGGGCCCACATAACTTTTAGTGTTTCATCTCCTAGTGTTAGTTTTTTGGATGTATAAGGTTTTGGAATTCATGAGTAATGTTAAAAAGGCCTATGGAGCCTCATTGTAATCATTCTTCTCAGATGGATGTGCGTAGCAACCACATTTCTATTCAAACCACCATTTGAGAAAAATGTTTCAGTTCTGCAATTTTACAGTTTCTGCCTATTTTCTTTATTCAATAGAAGTTATTGTTCACTCGATATATGTTGTTGTTCTCCATATATTTGTGCTATCGTATTCAATATGTTATTCATTTCATTTCGCTCATAAATCCGAATCATTCCCCTCACCTTTGTTTCCCCACCAAAGAATATCCATACCATTTCTTAATTTTATCTGTCTGAGGGAAATCTATCCTTTAATGTGATTTACAGTCTCTGGTTCCATATTGACATGCCAGTCGATCGGGTCTTTCTTTTGTCTTATAATTTCTGTTGGTGGGGTTCCTAAGCTCTCCCAATACTGATGGACCATGGACCAACCTTTTTCCAACAAAGAGGTTCTAGAAGATTCCATTCCTTCCTTATTTGTTAGGGTTGGGAGTTTTTCCTAGGCATCATCCCAGAAGAGGGTAGTCTTCCCATTATGGACTTCCCAGAAACTTTCCTATTGGATTATCTCTCGGTTCTTCCAAGCTGAGTTTTAGATGAGAAATCCCAGACAAAAGTTTTCAATGCGGATGAGATCCTGAGGGTCAACCTTAGGATCATTTATTTTTCCATACCTTGGCCCAGAAAGATTATGGGTTAGTAATCCATCTATGACATAGTTTGGCTGCTACGGTCGGCCAACATGCAGGGGATCCTTGATACCAATCTCTCCATGGGTCTTTGGTTTGGTGAGTTTATCCCAAGCTACTAAGGCTCGTTTTTTCTATTTTGTATCCCCTCCCCATAGGAAGGACCTCTGCATGGTCCTGATATTTTTCAGTATTCCTTTCGGGGATGCCAACACTGAGAATAGGTACAGGGGCATAGAGCTTAGGACTGACTTGATGAGAAGAATTCTTCCTGGGAGAGTCAGGAATCGATGAGTCTAGTTTTTCAACTTTGTTTCTAATTTTTCCAAAAGCTCCTACCATGTAGAATTGTGTACAGCCTTGTGTCCCAAGTATTTGGATGGGATACTGGCCTTCTAGAAACCATGGATCTTGGATATGTGTCTTTGAATAGGAATAGAAGTGTTAAAGAAAAAAAATTGATACTTTTCAAGGTTTATAACTGTAATTGAACCTTCTTTGTGGAGATCCAACACACTTTTGATCACTCTTTCTTCTTTGACAATAGGGATCCCCATGAGAAAATTGTCATCGACGAATTGGAGTTGGGTCACATGATATAACCATTCTTGCAATCTTAGACCTTGGATTTTTCTTTCCACCACATCCTTCTAGATAATTATTTCCAGTCCTTCATCTAGGATTATATAGAGGTAGGGGGAGAGAGGGTATCCTTGTCGTAATCCCCTTGATAGGTTGAAAGTGTTTTACAGGGATCCATTGATAAGGATAGAGAAGAAGGTTGTGGAAACCAACCCAAGTAGCCAGTGGACCCAGTCCTCTGCAAAGCTAAAATCCTCAAGAATTTTCCTTGGGAAGTTCCAATTGATTCGATCATAGGCCTTAGACATGTCCAATTTAATGAGAATTCCCTCTTCTTTTTAAGGCTTCATCAAGTGGATTTCTTCGTGTGCAATTGTAATCCCGTCCAGGATTTGTTGCCCTTCCATGAAACCTCCCTTCTCCTTAGAGATAATATTTTTTAACAGGAGTTTAAATCTAGTGGACACCAATTTAGAGAAAAAATTGTAAATGATGTTACAGAGCACGATTGGTATGAAATTTTCCGTCGTATTTTCCTCTTTTCCCTTTGGGATTAGAGATAAAAAGGTTGCATTGAAATCTTTGAGCATGGAGCCTGACATTCACAATTCTTCCACCACCTCCCAGATGTCCATTCTGATTATTTTCCAACACTTCTAGAAGAACTCATAATTAAAACCATTATGGCTCAGGGACTTCCCTTTTGCATATCCATAATTGTGCTTTCTACTTCCTTTAGGGAGGTCGGGCTCATTAAGAATCGATTTTGATCAGGGGTGATAAGATTATGGATGTGTTTGGAGATCTCGTGGATCACCTTTGTTCTATCCTGGTCTATTTATGTGAGGATGGTTTTGAAATGGTTGAGTAATTCCCTTTCTATGACCTCGTGGGAGTCATTTATTTCCCCCAAACCTTGAACCAGGGTCAAAATCCTCTTTTGATTTCTTCTTTGGAGCAGGGAATTGTGGAATAATTTTGTATTTTTATCTCCTTCCCTCAACCATTGGATTCTATATTTGTTTCCAAAAGACTTCTTCCTGGCGTTCCCACTTTTCTAGCTCCATTCTGAATTGAGTTTCTCGTTCCAGAATCTCCCCCAAAAATGTTCCTGGAGAATCTAAACATTGAATTGTTGCCATTTTTAATTCTAACTGAGTCTTTTCTTCAAAGATATTTCCAAATACCTCATTATTCCATTTATTTAGTTGAATTTTGACATGCTTTAACCTTTGTTGGAACTAGTGCATTTTTGTTCCATAAAGGTTTGGCAGCTCTCCCCACCAGGTCTCAATATTAGGCATAAAATCTTGGTGCTCCATCCAAAAAAATTCAATACAGAAAGGCCAAGGGAGGGGCACTAAGGTTTCCTCCCAAGTAAGACTTATTGGCCAATGGTCTGAGCCAAAGAAGGGGAGAAATTATGTAGTTATTGCTTGTTGGGCTCGAAAGAGGGATTATGAAGTCAGAAATCTGTCTAACCTCACAGTTATTTTTCTTGCCAGACCTCTCTTATTAGTCCAAGTAAATGGGTTATTGCTAGTGAGGATGTCTACCATCCTATGGCTATAAATCCTCTCTCAGAAGGAGTTACTCTCTCCCTCCAATATTCTTACACCACCCTTTTTCTCCCAAAGGGTTGTGATCATGTTAAAATATCCCCATACGACCCATTGTTATCCACTCAAGGAGTTCCCTAGGAGGTTCAAGGCTTCCAAACACTCTCTCTTAATAGGGGGGAGATGCAGGCCATAGGCATTTTATATGAAGCCGTGAGAATGAGGTCCTAAACCCTTGAAGCTCATTGTGAGGATTTTTGGGGAGAGGACAAATGGGACCAAAGTCCATTTATTTGGGTCATAGAGAATTTTCAAGCCTCCTGAGGGCCTGTCAAAGTCTATAGCTTTTTCCTCACACCATTTCCATATCTTTTTTGTGAGCTTCTCCATTGAAGTTCTGTCACATTTTGTTTCTTGGATCATAACTATCTTTGCCTTCTCCTGTATTATTATTTTTTGTGCATTTTGTGTTTGGATGGGGCATTTAGACCTCGCCCATTCCATGAGATTATATTCATGATCATTTCTACTAGGTTTTGAAGCACTTTTATGGGAGTCCAATGACTTGTCCCGAGTCCACAAGATGTGCACTCATTTCTTCGATCACCTAGATATAAGTTTTTCTACCTCTTCTTTTTTCCTCGTTAGAGGATTTCTTGAGAATTTTTAGAGGTTTAGTTTTGATTCCAAAACTACTAGAGGAGATTGCTAGAATCCCCAGGCCTAATTCCAACCCTCTAGATTCTTGAGTCTTCTTTTGCGAGCACGATATGTGGGTTGTGTTCATCTTTTATCTCTGGTTCTCCAGGATCTTGTTTTCAAATCTTTGGTTGTTTTTCCACTTCTTCCATATCTATCTCGTATCCTTATGCTTCTTGGGTTAGTTTGGTTTTATTTTCCTGGGTATGCATCTCCATCTCACTCTCTGCTAGATCTGGTTGAGTAGACTTTGTATATGGTGTTTCCTTTGTTTTTCACCATGAATCCTTATGTGGATATGAGGATGTAGGATAAATTTTTAGTGTTGTTTGTTGTTTCTTCATTCCTTCTTTGGCGTGTTCATCATCCTCTGGGGATATTTGCATAGGGATTGGAATTTATTTTTATCTAAGCCTTCGTCTTTAACTGGTTGGTTTCCCAGTCTTCG
Source organism: Picea engelmannii (assembly GCA_009831015.1). Taxonomy (NCBI): domain Eukaryota; kingdom Viridiplantae; phylum Streptophyta; class Pinopsida; order Pinales; family Pinaceae; genus Picea; species Picea engelmannii. The sequence continues at coordinate 205,685 of ML777335.1, read as the reverse complement.
CGCTTATTGGTCCTTGACCAAGTTTTGAGGAATTGACGTCGACGCCCTCCCTACACAACCCGCAGGTCGGAAGGTCCACGTCAACACAGGATCTTTTCTTCTTCCACTAGCCCGAAGAACTCCAAATGGTTCTTCTATTTCCTTATAGGGAAATCTGCACCCACAACAATCCTCATGGGGATCCCCTCTTTGCACTTAGGAAATCGGAATTCATACTTTTGCAAATCCGTAGGTCGAGTGTTGGTCTCTCGAATCCCCAAAACCCGACAACAGTCAATGCTGACCTTTCCCGTCTACTTTCGGGATTTTCCCTATCGCGATTTCAGCACTCGCGATGTCGAACAACTCATCTCACCAACTCCCGAATCTTGATTTGTCGAAACTCCGATGCGCTCGCGAGTTTGACTTTTCAATGCCACATCACTTCCGTCGGGACTTCGGAGTTCGCAATATCGTGAATCCTAATGCAATGTTTCTGGAACTTTACTTTCCATGAAAATATGAAATGACGTGCCACCTGTCCACCTGTTGACCCTATGGCCCACATCATTCTCTTGCCCGTCAGTATTTTGCGTTTCGTGATTTTTCGATTCCCGTTGCAATGTTTACGGGACTTCCACCCACGAAACCCCGATATGGAATCCACGTGTAAATCTGACGGCCCTTACGGATCGAATCTATGGTCCTTCCCCTCCTAAGCTTAGAAACTTTCAGGAATACTTGGCGTATCTCCCCTGCTTCTCTGTGAGATCTAACGGCTCAAGGAAATTCACGAATTCTCCTCAGATAATTTCAATCGTCCGTTCCTCCTTGACAATTTCTGTGAATAGCTAAGTGTTCCTCCACAAACTTGTCCACCTGCACGCAAACTTGAAACGCCTGCTAAACACCCCATGGAACAAGCTTCATGTGCTTCTCTTCGACAATTACTCGAAGTTCCTATACCTCCTGAGCTTTCCCACGACTCTGCGTCTTAGAGAAGACTCTTGTGCGCACTCCTTGCGGTAACCTTCAGAGACTTCCAAGTGTTGAAATTCCTTCGACCCTGCGCACACCTGCAGCAGCAATCTCTCAACCCTTCACTCAGATCCACAACCCTAAAACTTAGCTCGGCCTTCACACTCCTTGCACGACTCTCGTTCCCAACTTCACCTTTCGAGTGAATGAGAACAAAAGCTAAACTATCTGAGCCCTTTGTCAACACACTCCTTGCGGACACTTCAACTGCACTCCTTGCAGGAACTCTTGCTCAGATAGAGAAACAATTGAAATTCATTCCTACTTCCTTTCAGACTTCAAACTCAAACATGAAATCATATACACAACATATAAAGCAAATATACAACAGGAAGCAAACATTCATGAGCATATCATTCAACATCAATACACAGAGAACGAACACGAAAACCATGAATTTGAATCAAACTCTTTCTATTAATCCAAATATATGTACATGGGTGTTCTTACACAGCTCTCTGCATGCTCTTCTCTACAATGTTGCTTCAATAATGTTACAATACACAATGAGGGTGTCTATATCTCGTTTCCCTCTTGCACTCTCAAACAGTCTAATCTAGAATTAAATTCTATCTATATGCATTAACTACTATAAATGCCTTCTACCTACTAAGGACGAGAGTGAATCGCTCAAGGTCTGATTACATTATACAAGTGTGCTTCATTAAATTTCCACATTTATGTTCACACATCAACTTCAAGAGAATTCAAAATTTGTGTTGGCACTTGTCCAGCTGTCTTTTGCTTCCGCGTTGGCTCACTTGATGTTTGCGATGCTCCTGCATCATACTCCCTCTCTTGAAATTTTTCATGGGCTCCTGTCCATGAGCTCACGCACGGTCTGTCCATGCCTCTATATCTTTTCTTTGTTCTCCCAGCTGGCAGCTTCAATTGGATGGTTCTTCCACTTGACCAGATACTCAAAGTATTGCTTTCGCATGGTCCTCTTGCTTACTCTCTTATCCAGTATGCGCTCCATCTGCGGCTTCTCTTCTACTGGCATCTAATTTGTCCACTGAATTACTGGCTGCTCATTTCCATTCCATGTTTCCTCAACTTTATATGGTTACAAATCAGAGATATTGAATATCGAAGAAATTCCGATCCCATCGGGTAATTCAATATCATAAGCATTCGCCCCAAACTTCTTCAAGACCCTACATGGCCTGATTTTCTTCATCTTCATCTTATTATATGTTCCTCTAGAGAACCTTTCCTTCCTTAAATGTTGATGCAGGAGCATCTCCCACATCAAGCGAGCCAGCGCGGAAGCGGAAGACAGATGGAAGAGTTTGAATTAATAGAAGAGTTTGATTCAAATTCATGGTTTTGTGTTATTCTCTGTGTATTGATGATATACTCATGAATGTTTGCTTCCTGTTTACATTTGCTTTATATGTTGTTTATGTGATTTCATGGTTGAGTTGAAGTCTGAGAGGAATTAGGAATGAGTTTCAATTGTTTCTCTATTTGATCCAGAGAATTCCTGCAAGGAGTGCAGTTGAAGTGTCCGCAAGGAGTGAGTTGACAGAGGGTTCAGATAGAGATAGATTTTTCTCTCATTCATTCACAAGTGCAGATAGGCACAGGAGCCATGCAAGGAGTGCATAGGCTAGGGGAAGTCTCAGAGTTACAAAACTGAGAAAAGTGTTTAAGGATTGCTGCTGCAGGTGTGCACAGAGTCAAAGTGTTCAAATACTTGGAAGTATTTGAAGGTTGCCGCAAGGAGTGCGAGCAAGGAGTTTCTTTCTGAGAACTTAAAGCTGTGGGAAAATATCAGGAAGGATAGGCCTTTGAGTTGTTGAAGAATGGAACAGACAATTTGTGCCTTGAAGGTTGGCGAGAAGTGTCGTAAGTTACACGCAGGAGGACGAGTTTCATGGAGGAACACTTAATCATTTGCAGGAATCATCAAAGAAGAAACGGACGGTCGGTATTCTCCGAGGAGAATTCGCAATAATCCAAGGGCCGTTAGATATTACATAGGTGCAGGGGAGATATGGCATTGTAGTCTCTAGAGGTTCGAAGCTCAGGAGGAGAAGAGCCGTTAATCAGGGCCACGAGGATCGTTGGATCTACACGTATATCGTGTATCGGGGTTTCATAGATCGAAACTCCAAATTATTGCAACAAGAATTGCGATATCATGATACGCGATATCCTGACAGTCAAAGGACAGTGTGTGGGCCACAGCGGAGTCGACGAGTGGAGGACAGGTGGCACGAGCTATTGGAGTTTCGTAGCGAGAAGTGTCGAAGACATTGCATCAGGATTTGAAAAATCGCGAACCCCGAATTCTCGATAGAGGTGACGGGACGTTGAAAGGTCAACTCACACGCGTGTCGAGTAATCGGCATATCGGGAGTCGTGAATTGGTAAAACGAAGTGTTCAACATTACGAGTAGCAAAATCACGATAGGAGAAGTACTGACAGGTAAGAGAAAAGTCAGCATTGACTGAGGTGTCGGGTCTCGGAAATCCGAGAGTACAATGTTCGATCATTGACCTCGTGAAGTCGCAAAGTCCAATCCTCCGAGTGCACAGAGGGGATCGAGAGAAGATTTATGTGGGTGTAGATTCCCCGATAGGGAAATAGAAGGACCGATTAGTTTTCTTCAGGCCGAGGGAAGAGAAGATCCTGTGAGTGGGCATGCATGTGGGTGCGGCTGTGTCAAATGTTCCAGAACCAAGTCACCAACCTCAAACTGAAGTTGTCTTCTGTGCTGATCTGCTCTACGCTTGTACTCCTGGCTTGATTTCTGCAATCTCTCCTTCACCTGGCTGTGAAGTTCTTTCATTAGCTCTGTGAATTCTTTTGCACTAGCACTCCTAGTCGCAGTCTATTCTAAATATCTCAATTCAGAAATTCCTCTCGGTTGCATGCCATAGACAACCTGAAATGGACTCTGCCCTGTGCTTCTATTAACTGTGTCGTTATAATCAAACTCTACCTATGGTAATATATTGTCCCACTAGTTTTGGTGTTCTATCACCAAGCTTCTCAGCAAGTCTCCCAGACTTATGTTTACTACTTTTGTCTGTCCATCCGTCTGAGGATGATAAGCTGAACTAAATGACAAGTTAGTTCCCATCTTCTTCCATAAGGTCCTCCAAAAATTCCCTATGAATTTTGTATCTCGATCCGAAACTATAATTCTTGGCAACCCATGAAGTCGAATGACTTCTTTGAAAAACAGATTCGCAATGTGAGTTGTGTCACTGGTTTTCTGACATGGAATGAAGTGTGCCATCTTGGAAAATCTATCCACCACCACAAAGATTGAATCACAACCTCTTTGTGTTATTGGCAACCCCAATATGAAATCCATGCTAATTGCATCCCACGGCCTCTCTGGTATGGGAAATGGTTGATAAAATCCTACATTTTGCTTCCTTCCCTTCGAATGCTGGAAAATTATGCATCTGTCCACGAATCTCTTGACGTCTGCTCGCATTCCCGGCCAAAAATATGACTCATTCATCTTTGTGAACGTCTTGTCGTGGCCAAAATGCCTTTCTAATCCTCCACTGTGTTTCTCCTTTAACAAGTTCTCCCTCATGGAGCATTTCGGAATACACAGTTGATTACCTCTAAACAGTAATCCCTCCTGGATCATGTATTATATCCATTGGCTTCTATCCCTGAGAATTGGATTCTCAACTGCTTTATACACCTCCTTAAAATCTGGATCATCTACGTATATGTCCCTGAGATCATCAAAACCCAACGTTTTGACTTTGAACTCCTACAATAACAAACACTTCCTGCTCAAAGCATCAGCCACTTTGTTAGCAATACCATAAATATGTTTTATCACAAAAGTGAAATTATGCATATATTCAACCCATTTGACATGTTTCTGATTCAAGTTCTCATGTTGAGTCACAAACTGTAATGCATGATTATCACTGTATAAGACAAACTCTTTTGGGATCAAGTAATGTCTCCATTTCTTCAATGCCTGAATGATAGCATAAAACTCCTTATCATACGTGGATTACTTCACTTTCGCTTCATTCAGATTCTTGTTGAAGTATGCTATCGACTTGTCTTCCTGACTCAAGACTGCCCCTATTGCAAATCCACTTGCATCACATTTCACCTGAAATGTCTTCTGGAAATCTGCCAACACCAAAACTGGTTGTTTCGTAATCTTCCTCTTCAACAGATTGCAACTCTTCTCAACCTCTTCAGTCCAGTGAAAAGATTTGTGTCTTTTCTTCACTGTGTTCATCATCGTTGCACTAATTCCACTGAAATTCCTGATGAACTTCCAGTAGAAACTAGCCAATCCATGAAAACTTCTCACCTCAAAAACATTTTTTGGTGATGGCCAATTCTTGATTACCTCCACCTTATATGGATCCATCCTCAACTCATCTGCAGAAATAACAAACCCCAAGTAAATGAGCTTTGTCTTCATGAATGAGGATTTCTTCATGTTTATCAATAGCTTCTCCTGCTGTAATCTCTGCATCACTGTAGCCAAATGCTTCAGATGCTCTGCCATTGTTCTACTATAAACCAGTATGTCATCCAAATACACAATGAAAAATTTTCCGATGAACTCCCTCAGGACTTCGTTCATCAACCTCATGAAGGTACTCGGTGCATTTGTTAAGCCAAATGACAAAACAATCCATTCATACAACCCTTCATTGGTTTTGAATGTTGTCTTCCATTCATCACCTTCTCTCATGTGGATTTGATGATAACTGATTTTCAAATCAATATTTGAAAAATGCTTTGCTCCACTCAAGCAATCCATCAGATCATCCATCCTCGGCAATGGAAATCTGTACCTGATGGTTATCTTATTAATCGCCCTCGAGTCAATACACATCCTCCAGCCTCCGTCTTTCTTCGGACTAAGTATTGTTGGAATAGCACATGGACTCAAGCTTTCCCTGACCAATCCTTTGTCCAACAAGTCTTGGACTTGTCTTCTGACCTCTTCATTCTCTTGCGGAATCAACCTATACATGTCTTTGTTTGGAAAATTGGCTCCTGGTATGAGGTCAATGTGATGACTCACACTTCTAATCGGTGGCAATGAACGGGGTAATTCGTCCACTACTATGTCAGCGAACTCTTCCAGCAGTTCCTGAACTTCTTCTGGTAAATCATCCAACCTTGTGCTGGTCAAAACAATCTTCGGTTTCCTGACCACAATGAATTGTGGATCCTCCTTCTTCTTGACCTCTATAAGAAGTTCCTTCCCACTCATGAGAAGTACAGTGTTTCTTACTTCCGGCTTCACCTCCTTATCCTTGATTGGAAGTAACATGTGAGTCCTCCCATTCTTCTCCAGGGTGTATGTGTTCATTCTCCCATCATGAATCACATTCCTGTCATATTGCCATGGTCTACCTAGCAATAGATGACAAACATACATAGGAATGACATCACATAATATCTTATCATTATATCCTCCTATATTGAATTCAACTAAACATTGTTTAGTGACAGTTACCTGGTGTCCTTTTTGTAGCCATGAAACTTTGTATGGGCTTGGATGATCAGTCATCTCCAGCTCTAGCTTCTCTACCATCTCGGTTGAAATGAGATTATCCATGCTACCACTGTCTATAATGACCCTGCATACCCTATCCTTGGTCTTGCAAGCAGTCCTGAAAAGTCTGGTCCTTTGGACTGAACTCTCCACCTCCTTCTCGGGTGTCAAAATGACTTTTCGCATCATCAACGATCTTCCACCTTCAGCGTCTTATGCTTCAATATCCCACCTCTGTTCTTTGGCGATGTGAGCTTCTCCACTCTCTTTCTTTTTGTCTGGACACTCATAAGACTTGTGCCCATTCTTTCCACATGTGAAGCATGTTATTACTCCACCTCTTCCTCTTCCTCTACCTCTAGTATGAGGAAAAGTGTTGTTGTCAGCATAATCTCCTCTCTGCTCAATATGTTTCCCTCATTGTGAGGTTCCACCTCTCTCAGTTCGAGTCTGAGGTTTCTTCCAGTCCTCCTTGGGCTTCTGATATTTTTCCTAGGCAACTGATTTGCCTCTGGGATGACTTCTGCCTCGGCCCCTTTGACTCTGCTTTCGGCTCAGCTTCTCTTCTGCTTTCAGAGTCATCTGATAAGCATATTCCACCGTTTAGATGGTTACCATGCTCATCTCATCCTGGATATCATATCTCAGGCCATTCATGTATCTGGAAACTTTTTCATCATCGCTCTCCAGATGACCTACTATGATGTTCAGCTTGTAGAATTCCTCAGTGTATTCTTTCACTGACATCAGCTTATGTCTCAGGTTCTGCATCCTCCTAAACAGAGTAATTTGATAATCTCTGGGGATGAATTTTGCCTTCATCTTCACGATCATTTTGTCCCAGCTCTTGATCTTCTGCTTTCCCTTGTAGTGTCTGTCAGCTTGTAGTTCATCCCACCACAATGTTGCATGTCCTTTCAATCTCGTGACAGCATGCTTGACTTTCTTTTCCTCTTTGACATCTTCATAGTCAAAGTCGGTGTCCAGAGCTCTAATCCAGTCTAGAAGCTGCTCTGCATCCAAGTTTCCCTCATAAACTGGAATGTCCATCTTTTCTCTTGCACCCATCCTTGCAACAGCTCTGATCAAATGTTCGTTTGATGCATCTTTAGCCGCAACTTCTTCTTCACGTTTGGCCTTAATCTCACTTTCGAAATCACTGAGATCCCCCGCACTGACTGTGCGTCTTTGTGTTGTCTCCATGTCTTCGAGTCTAGCTCGTAGATCATGCATCTCTCTCTCCATAGTTGGATCTGTCATCTGCCTACCTCTTCTTCTCAGCATTTCCCTATCCTCTGGTGGATCGAGTGTTTGCATGTCCCTTCTCCTTGGCGGAATGGTGAATTCTTCTTCTTCTCTACTACAGAAAGAAAAGAACCTTTCTGAGCTCTGATACCAAACTTGACGTCGACGCCCTCCCTACACAACCCTCAGGTCAGAAGGTCCACGTCAACACAGGATCTTTCCTTCTTCCACTAGCCTGAAGAACTCCAAATGGTTCTTCTATTTCCCTATCAGGAAATATGCACCCACAGCAATCCTCGTGGGGATCCCCTCTTTGCACTTAGGATATCGGAATTCGCACTTTCACGAATCCGTAGGTCGAGTGTTGGTCTCTCGAATCCCCGAAACCCAACAACAGTCAATGCTGACCTTTCCCTTCTCCTTTCGAGATTTTCCCTATCGCAATTTTCAGAACTCGCGATGTCAAACAACTCGTCTCACCAACTCCCGAATCTCGATTTGTCAAAACTCCGATGCACTCGCGAGTTTGACTTTTCAACGCCACGTCAATTCCGTCGGGACTTCGGAGTTCCCAATATCACGAATCCTAATGCAATGATTTCAGAACTTTAATTTTCATGAAACTCTGAAATGATGTGCCACTTGTCCACCTGCTGACCATGTGGCCCACGTCGTTCTCTTTCCCATCGATATTTTGCGTTTCGTGATTTCACGATTCTCGTTGCAATTTTTACGGGACTTCCACCCACGAAACCCCGATATGGAATCCACATGTATATTTGACGGCCCTTATGGCTCGAATATACGTTCCTGCCCCTCCTGAGCTTAGAACCTTTCGGGAATACTCGGCGTATCTCCCCTGCTTCTCTATGAGATCTAACGGCTCACGAAAATTCATGAATTCTCCTCAGAGAATTCCGATCGTCCGTTCCTCCTTGACAATTTCTGTGAATAGCTAAGTGTTCCTCCACAAACTTGTCCACCTTCATGAAAACTTGCAACGCCTACTAAACACCTCATGGCACAAGCTTCATGTGCTTCTCTTTGACAATTACTCAATGGTCCTATACCTCCTGAGCTTTCTCACGACTCTGCGTCTTAGAGAAGACTCTTGCGTGCACTCCTTGCGGCAACCTTCATACACTTCCAAGTGTTGAACTTCATTCGACCCTGCGCACACCTGCAGTAGCAGTCTCTCAACCCTTCACTCATGTCCAACACCCTGAAAATTAGCTTGGCCTACGCACTCCTTGCACAGCTCCTATTCCCAACTACACCTTTCGAGTGAATGAAAACAAAAGCTAAACTATTTGAGCCCTTTGTCAACGCACTCCTTATGGACACTTCAACTGCACTCCTTGCAGGAACTCTTGCTCAGATAGAGAAACAATTGAAACTCATTCCTACTTCCTTTCAGACTTCAAACTCAAACATGAAATCATATACACATCATACAAAGCAAATGTACAATAGGAAGCAAACATTCATGAGCATATCATTCAACATCAATACACAGAGAACGAACACGAAAACCATGAATTTGAATCAAACTCTTTCTATTAATCCAAATATTTGTACATGTGTGTTTTTACACAGCTCTCTGCATGCTCTTCTCTACAATGTTGCTTCAATAATGTTACAATACACAATGAGGGTGTCTATATCTCGTTTCCCTCTTGCACTCTCAAATAGTCTAATCTAGAATTAAATTCTATCTACCTGCATTAACTACTATAAATGCCTTCTACCTACTAAGGACGAGAGCGAATCGCTCAAGGTCTGATTACATTATACAAGTGTGCTTCATTAAATTGCCACATTTATGTTTGCACATCAACTTCAAGAGAATTCAAAATTTGTGTTGGCGCTTGTCCAACTGTCTTTTGCTTCCACGCTAGCTCGCTTGATGTTTGCGATGCTCCTGTCAAGAATACTTGGTCATATTTGACCATTTTCGGTACTCTGACATCCAGTTGGAGAAGGAGCACATGGTGAAGAGGAGATCATAGGATCTCCGCCCCTTTTTAGGGATTTTTGGGCTTTTGGGGATTTTGGGGAATATTGTAATGGGAAAGGGATATCGACCCTTATTTAGGCCTTTTGTATGTATAAATAGAAGGGTAGGAGATGTGTATGAAGGAGGGGTGTGTGATGTAAAGTGAATGGATTAGTGCATAAATTAGATCTATGTGATCAGACGTCCATGTGACTATAAGAGCTCTATGCCTATTGTAGGTATTGTAAGTGTTCAGTGCACGGGTTAGGGGAGGACTTAGTGCTTGGATCTACTTGGGGAAAGAGGATCTAGCGAGTTATGTAGATCTCTTGTCCTAGGTGGGGTAGGATCTTGAAGGATGTTTTTTGTAGCTTGGTTTACCAAAGATAATAACAGAAGAAGACTTTGTGGACGTAGCCCCAGGGTGGGGGTGAACCACGGTAACTCTCTGTATTGCGTTGATGTGTTTGTCTCTCTCTTGCTAAGTTCTCTTATATGTTTATCTAAATCTATTGATGCTTTGTGCTTATGAGATATGAATGCATGCTAGATATGATACATAAAATGCTAAGTGCTTAATCTATTAAGTATAACATGTTTATCATTTCTAAGTGTTAGATATGAGTAATTACTGTGGTGCTTTGTGCTTTTTGCGAAGTATATTAATGAATGTATGTTAAGGAATAACTGATGCTAAGTGCATTGTAAGAAAGATAATCATAGATCTGTGTCCCAGCTAAGGTTTCAGACACCTGAATCCTGCAACCACCTCTGCCTCTACCTTGGGTGAGACTTCATCTGCTTCATAGGTGTTTCCTGAAAGGGTCGGTAGTTAAGGTTTTCTTGGTGCGCTCTTGAGCGTTGAACCCTGGGTCTTCCCCTGTGCCAACAAATGGTTCCATTGTCAGGGGCTGAAACTGTGATTGTTGGGAACTGAAGAAGAAGAAGCTTTGTGCAAAATAAGCTATGTGCGTAGATCTGTTTCCCTAGTGCGCAATGTTCTATTTGACCTGTGAAGCTTTGTGCCAAGAAGAGAGGTCATATCTGAAGAAAGAGAGGTCAGATCTGAAGAAAAGAGGTCATATATGAAGGGAAAAGGTCAGATCTACAGGAAAAGAAGTCAGATCTGCGAAGAAAAAGGTCAGATCTGCAGAAAAGAGGTAAGATTTGTAAGCTTTGTGCCCTGATAACAGTAAGAATAGTTAAAAAAAATTAGATTTGGAAGCTTTGTGCTCTGTAGAAGTAAGATAAGTGCAATTTTTTGTTTCTAAAGCATGGATCTAGGTATGTTTGATAGATTTTGTCCTATAGATAAAATAAAGTTTGATATGAATAGATCTGATAAGTATAGTGATAGAAATGTTATACCTATGCATCGAAAGAATGTTTGGACTAACAAGTGGATGAAGGATCCCAGAAAGAGTTTTTTGCAAGCTAGTTACCATGATCCTAGTGCGCAGTACAGAAGGAGTTGGGGAACATCTAAACGAAAAAGACGATTAACCCTCTGTTATGGTTGTAGAAGACCAGGACATCTTGCTAAGGAATGCCCTGGGAGAAGACCTAGTTGCCTCTATTGTAAGGCTATGGAACATAAAGTCTTGGATTGCCCTAGAATGATTGCTAGGCTTGAGAAGATGAATATGGAGAAAGCAAACCCTAAAGGAGATCAAGAGACCAAGATTATAGCAGAAACCCAGAAAGAATCAGAAAAGATATTGCTACAGATGAAAGATACCTTGAATGACCACCGACATGTTAGGCTATCAAAGATCTTCAAAGAAAAGGAGCAAATCGAAGCAAGAATAGGGGACTTTGAAATTCATTGTACTCTTGATGGAGAAACACAAGTGAACATTATGCCAGAAAGAAGTTGGGAAGCTATAGGAAATCCTGCCATGATCCCTTCCCTAGGAGGAACAAGTTTCTTCAGAGGAAATCTAGTAAACCTATGTGGAAGACTCGCCCGGATACCTATGACTGTCAATGGAACTTCGACAGAGGAAGACTTTGAGATCATTAAATTTGTTGGAGACAGCGCCCCATTTACCATGATCATAGAAAACCTTGGATTGATAGAGAACAAGCCAGACGAAAAGAAGAAGAAAAAATTTTGAAACAGAAGAAGCAAGAGTTAAAAGACTTTATGACCAGAAGGATCATGCACTTGATTGAAGAATAGAAGAGAAGATTGCAGATATTCAATATTAGCAACTCCGATGTCGAAGCTAAAATAACACTTGAGGATCCATAGAAGATCGAGCTACCTATTTTTGATACAGAAGAAGTATTATCAAGGAACCCTAGGAAATATTTTCCACAGTGCGAAGTAACTTAGACCACAGGAGATAAACATCAGAAAGGTAAAAGCATTATTGAAATGAGGCTCACTGGGAAGAAGGCTAGGAAGTTAAGAAATAAAAGGGATAATACTGTAAGGTTACAAGAGGTTCTAGAGGACACTTCGCAGCAAGAAGAATTTCAGAATTGGAGCTTCGCTGAGATATCAAGACAACGACATAGAGTACTTCGCCATGATGAAGCAATATATTCGTTGGAACTGATATACTCATTCGACCTCCACTCCAAATGGATCGAAAAGGAGTTGTGGTTTACCACTAGACCATTGGATAGCACCAGAATGGATAGAACAGAGTTAATGAAAGATTCATATCCGTTGAAAGCAGTCCATTGCAAAGTTACTTACTTATTCCATCACGCCATGCCTGGAAGACACTTTTCCAATTGAGAACTTGAGCTTACAGAATACCCACGTTATGAAATAGTGATTACTCTAGTTTTATTCTCTATCTGATTACGGTACCGACAGTCCATTGACAACCCGAGACAGTGATCCTGAGCTTACATGTCTGACGAGCTTAGCGCAGCAGAAGAATCGGTGAGATAAGTACTTGCTAGCTTAAGGATAGAAATAATCATGTCGGAAAGAGGGATGTCCACTGGAGTCCAAGCCTCATCGTCAAGAGGTGTGGCAGCCTCCCCATCGACTGCTTGAGCTGGAACATCTCGAGTCGGCACAGAGTTGAGGACTAAGCATAGGGACGATGCAGTCAACGCAAAGTTAGTGCCAACCATCCTACCAACTTACATTCCCCCTCTAAGTGGTGAGATTAATAGGGATAGTGTTCCTAGAGACTTTGAATACACCCTAGTCCTTGCATATCTACTGAAAGAAGTTCTCACCTACCGCGCAGATCAATACAAGGTTACAGTGTTGAAGTTTTGCAACTTCAACCTGGGAGACCATAAATCCTACAGCATGCTTGCACCATCTAAGTACTTAACGAGGAATAAGGGATGAAACTTGAAGATCATCCCTCAGCAATGGATGATGAACCTTGTGCAGTCTACTCTACTCAATGTTATGAAAATACCACACTTCTGCAGACATCAGGAGGTGACTATTTGTGTGAAACTGCTTCTAGAAAGTTACAATGGAGGATACCTGTGGTTAAATTGTCACATAACTGTTGATCCAGTGTAGATCAACAGGATTACCGAGCTTAGCATGCAGGTCCCTGATCCCCATGAGTACTACCCTGGAAAGACCGCGGACTATGCTCTTTCACAAAAGATTAAAGAGGCTTATGGAAATGTTTAAAAAGGCGTGTGAGGTTACAAGGTAGCCTCTATCGAGAGTGGCATAGTGCACCTCTTATGTCAGTTGATAGCAGGTAAGTTGATACATAAGAATAGACCTACACAAGTATCTAGATTTGTAGTTGACCTCGCAGGGAAGTGCACAGAGGGACTACAAATGAATTGGGTAAAATATTTGGTCAATCAACTAGAAATTGACTGTAGAGAATCCCAAGACCAGGGGCATGAATTCCACTTTAGCTGGTTGCTAATATTGATCACCTTTGTTTCATGGGAGCTACCAGAAGGTGCAACCTTCCCCAACCTCGACCCATTCGAACCATTAGCTGTGAAGTTCAGTACCTTATGATACTCGACGGACATGAGAAAGCAGTGGCAATCAAACGTCATTTTTCACAGATACTATAACCAACTGAAAGAAGCCATAGGGGGTGAACCTCACATAAACCCGAACACTTTACAAAGGTTCCTGCCTTTGATAAAGTTCAGCGTGGACCACCACTTTATATACCTAACTCCTCGCGTTGATGAACACCAAGAACATCTTCATTCCTACTACATGCTGACCGAAGAAGACCTAGAAGAAATCACCAAGGAATGGTTGGTGGACCTCCTTGTTCTAGCAGATCCAGTGGACATTTCAGATATTGGCAGCCCAAAAGTTGTGCAAGACACACCTAGGCCAAGTAATATGAAGAAGACAAAGGAAACAAAGAAGCCTGAAGAGGTTCAGCAGATAGATAGCTACTCTGTAAAGACAAATTCCATCACACCCGATCCAGACGGTAACAATGACGACCTAGAGGAATTCGAACAACAACCAGAAGAAGAAGTCGAAGTTCCAAAGAAGAGAAAAGGGTCACCTTCGAAGTCTTCCTCTAAAGAAGAAAGAAAAAGTGACCGTGACCAAGATGAATACCACGCTCAACCCCAATGACTTCATATTTCTCCTCGCAACTTTGAATGAAGCCATAGAAGAAATTACAGAAAAGTAGGAGGCCAGGAAATAGACGATGTATGACAGAATTGAAGCTGAGCTCCAAGGAGTGCAGTGAGCACTTCAGTCTAACCACGCAGTCTCCATTGCACCCATGCCAGAAGGAACAAAAGAAGCAGGAGATGAATCAGTTCAATGCCGCAATATTGTTGACATAGTCGAAGGATGCCTTCAGAAAGAGGAAGAAGTAAAAATGCATGCCACCTAGGCCCTAAAGAAAGCACAAGAGGAAATCATAGAGCAGCGTCGAGCTGCACACCAAGAGAAGGAGGCCATCCAAGAGAAATTTGATAGAGACAGAGAAAAAATCCATAAGGAGAAGGAGTAGCTTCTCACGAAGTAGATTAGAATCGAAGAAGCTGTCAACAGAGCATTTCGCTCTGTGACCAGCTTAGAACAAAAGGTTGGAAAACCCTTAGATCGTCAAGTGATGAAGCTTGTTGAAGTTATTCAGCAACTGCAGCAAAGAGTTGTGGACTTAGAGCTTCAGATCATCCCAAGTACCCCGCAAGAAGAGTGCGACCAACGAGAAATAACTGCCTGGGGTATAGTAGAAAGGATTAAAGAACTCACTGAAGAATGAAAAAAACTAAGTACCAAAAGTGCACAGATACATGAGAAACTGACCGAGTACCTGGAATTACATAAACTAGAGTCACATCTCCAAGAGGCGAAGTAGCATGCAGATAGACTTCAGATGCAGTTGAAGGCCCTATCAACTATAGAGAAAATGAAGCGATCCCACGAGCAACGTGTTGCACAGCATCAGATCCACATGATCTAGAGCAAGGTCATGGAAGTGACGCAGCAACTTCAACCTTTGCAGGATAAGGCATGTCAATTATTTTTAGAGATTGAGAACCAAGGGATAGAGCTACAATAGGTCATGATTACAATAGAGCATCACCTAGAAGGACCAGTCAATAACGCACTCATCCAGGAGTTCACCGAGCAGGAGGAAATCGCAAAGTAGCAGGTCGAAGCATATCAAGCCAAGCTCGAGGCATTCGAAGTAGAACTGGTCAAACCTGAGTGACTCGGGACAAGTCACAGGTGAGTGTTGGGGGCCTGTTGGCCCTTGACCAAGTTTTGAGGAATACTTGGTCATATTTGACTATTTTCAATACTCCGACATCCAGTCAGAGAAGGAGCACATGGCGAAGAGGAGATCACAGGATCTCCACCCCTTTTTAGGGATTTTTGGGCTTTTTGGGCTTTTTGGGAATATTGTAATGGGAAAGGGATATCGGCCCTTATTTAGGCCTTTTGTATGTATAAATAGAAGGGTAGGATATGCGTATGAAGGAGGGGTGTGTGATGTAAAGTAAATGTCTTAGTGCATAAAGTAGATCTATGTGATCAGAAGTCTGTGTGACTATAAGAGCTTTGTTCCTATTATAAGTATTGTAAGTGTTGAGTGCACGGGTCAAGGGAGGAATTAGTGCTTGGATCTACCCAAGGAAAGAGGATCTAGCGAGTTGCGCAGATCTCTTGTCCTAGGCGGGGTAGGATCTTGAAGGCTTTGTGTTGTAACTTGGTTTACAGAAGATAATAACAGAAGAAGACAATGCCACATAATTGACATGTGGTGGGGGTGATACTTTATGCATAGAAGAACCATTTAGGGAGGTAATCCAGTCAGGACCAATGAATGAAAATTGGTTAATAGTCACAATTCTTTCATCGTGAGGGAAAGATATCACACAGAAAAGAGTGGACACAATAGCTTTCATGGCATAGACATAATCTCGCCCAAGGAGTAAAGCGAAATCCAAGGGGTCTCAAACTACCATGACATCAATAAAGACAGTTTTCACTCCCAAAGTTACCAAAAACTGAGGAAGGGTCCCTAAAGGTTGACTAGTTCTTCTGTTAAAAGCTAATAAATTCTGTGTAACCGGCGCAAGATGTGGACAACCCAAAGCGTACCAAGAAACATAAGACAAAATACTAATGGACGCACCTTCATCTATCAGCATTTGAGGAACGTCCCAACCAAAAACCTGTACTGTAATATGGAAAGGAATGTGAGAGGGAAGACGAGGTCTAGTTAGCACACCCCAATCAAAAAGGATGGTCTCATTACTTAGAGGGGGTTTCATGGGAGAAGGAGGAATGCCCCCCGGCATGGTAGATTTTCTATCAACGAGAAAAACGTGGGCAGTATCGGGTTTACTCTCTAGAGGGAGAGTAGGATCGACCAAGGGTGGACTTGGATCGACCAATGGTGAACTTGGATCGATCACTTTGGCACTCTTCATAGGAAGAGTGGGATTGACTGATGATGTAACCAGAGAAACCACTTTGGCACTCTTCGGATGAAGGGTGGGACTGACCGAGGAAGGGGTTGTATCAGTCACTTTGGCACTCGTCAAGGGAGGAGTGGGATCGATCGATGACACAACCAGATCGACCACTTGAGTTTCCTTCTCCAAGGGGAGAATGGGGTCGATGGGTGGAAACGGATCGACCACTTTGGAGTCACTCTCTAACGAGAGAGTGGGATCAACCGAGGATAAAAATGGATCGACCACTTGGCTTACACTCTTTTGATGAAGAGTGGGGCTGATCGATGACGAAACTGGATCAGCTACTTGGGTTTGTGGTTCAATAGAGGAGGAAACTAGATTGAACATCCGATCAACCGGACTGACCGGGGATGGAACCGGATTGACCAGTCCATCAACTAATGATGGGTCAAGGGAAATATTACGATAACCTTTTGGAAGTTGAATTTTTTCCAAAAGAGAATAATCCTCGTCCATACGAGGGCAAAGGTGAGAGTAATGATCACCTTTTCATAACATGCAAGGAAACTTGACAGTTGTCTTCTTCTTACCAGCCTTAACGTCACTAGTTGACGGGGTATCATCGGCATGATCGGCAGAGGCTGATGATGCGGAGGACCACATTTCTAAGACCTTGGGAATACCAAGGAAATCCCTCATAAAATGGTCACCCTTACAAAGACTGCAAGGGAATTTGGGTTTCGGATTCTTCATTTTAATCTTGTTGACCTCATCAACACTCCCAATACTATTAATAGTAGTTGGTTGCTTGGATCCAACATCTGATGTTGTTGGGGCCTTGGTCTTTTTCGGGCTCTTCTTCTTCTTTTCTTTTTGTTTCTTCTTCTTCTAATCAACCTGGATACTTGCTTTAGAGATTTTTCTAGGTGAAGAAGGAGAAATGGAAGGAAACTTAATGGGCAAAGAAGGAGAAAAGTCAACATGAGGTTGATGTGTGGGTGGTGTACTGACATATAAAGTATTAGGTGTAGTTGAAACATTGGGAGGATTCGAGATCATTGAAGTGGGGAACAACCAAACTGGTAATCCGATGGTGATTCCTAGAAGACTTAGTGTGGAAATATATGGAGGACCAAAGTTTCCAAAAGAAGGAAAGGTATAAGGTTCCCCAAGAGAAGGGGTCCCTCCATTGGTACTCTCAGGATTCGACGCCATTAATACTGACTCGACCTAAGGTCCACTAAGTAAATCAAACAACACACGCTATGAATCTAAGAAGCAATCAATCAAACAAACCTTCCCATGATGAAACCACTAATTGGTGATGAAATCCAATGTCGCGAGATCAAAATAGGAAGGGGCGGGGATAGAGCAGGTGGATCAGTTACGTTGGCGACCTTCTTAACGGACTTACGCCTTGGTGCAAGCTTCCATGCAGTAATTTTGGATTTACCCTCCAAGGATCCCGAGTGAGTTTGACCAACGTCTGTTCCACGTACAGTGAGACTTCCCTTCACTGTCACCTTGTGTAATACACTAAATATTATGGCTACTAAGGTCACCAACTCGTAATCAGCCATTGGGTGGGTACATTCAAAAGTCCATTCCGAACATAAGGGCAGGGTATCTAGCCCAAAATCAACTTCAAAGGCTTCCACTCAACATTGTGGGTATACCTTCAAGTGACCCCCATAATACGATCTGACTACTACAATCAGTCAAACCACAGAGGGATAATCTTCATATCTCTCCTGAGTGTGACCTCATTCATAACCCCTGTGTGAGAGGGGGATCCCAGAAATCCTATGCGACAATTGGATTTCACTCTCCCTACCGCAAGATACTAAGTTTGTTTGATAGCTTTGGAAAGTTATCCTTTCAACCTATTCCAAAGCCCTACACCTTAAACTAATGTAGGTTTGCTACCAAAGATGTAAAAAGTCTGATAAATTTTGGTTTAGCATTGATTTTAGTGGTTTTTGTTTACTCAGAGATGTATGAGAGTGAAGATTGATGATATTATGACTCAGTTCCCAAAACATGCACAAGAAATGATAAGCAGTGTTTTCTTTCAATGAATTTCTATTTTAAGGGAAGGAGAGCGATTTTCCTTTCACTTTCAAACACCAATATGCAATGACCTCATGAAATAGTCCTCATAATGAATCTAATACAATGCTAAAATGTTTATATCTCACTGATGATCAGTAGATGTTAATCTTCCTATGCTAATCGGACTTCAAGAGTTGTGAGATTTAAGCAAACTGGAAGCAAACTTCACATAAACAAAAACACCCTTGTTGCGATCAAACAAGAAACAGAAAACCAAAAACTCAAAAGGAACGAGAAAGAGCTTGGAAAATATGACTCAAAGATCAGAAAGAAAAGTAGAAAAGACCTTTGAACCCCTTACAAAGTTTTCACCCATTCATACAAACAAGAAGAAAATGACAAATTGCCTCCAAATCGTGAAGGATAAATTGCAAAGTAAGGACAAATGTCAAAAACTCCAAACAAAATAATATGAATCCTTAGAAAACAAGGTATTGAAGGCCAATAGGAAGAAGTATTGAAGCACCAAGAAGTTGAGCAAGGGAAAAAACAGAGACTGGACTTCAAAAAAGACAATCCTAGAAGTTTTTTTTTGCAAAGGAAAAGGTGGTGCTCTGGTGTAAGGGGCACCAGAGCATTATAACACTATGTCTAAGACCTTCAAGATGAATTGGTGCTTTGATAACAAGGGCAGGGGAGAACCATGCTTCAACAACTCATAAAAATTCCCAGAAAATCAAAAAATCCAAGAAAATTCAGCCAATCAAGGTGATCATAATGACACAAAGAGGCAATCAAACCATTCTAAGAATACAAAATTCAATGGAAAAGATCAAATGAGTGGGAAAAGGGCCAAGACAAGATCTGGTAAATGAAACACAAATCCAATTTCCTCCCCGGTGGAGTCACCAATTTCTATTGTAGGAAAATCTCCCTGCGGACAGGTAGATTTCCTCTTGAGAGCTAGACTCTTAACTCTAAGACAGAAGGTGCTTAACATGGACACTGACCTCCTTTTAGATCTAATCAATATGATGAACAAAATAGAAGGAGGAAATCATGTACCTTATGAACGTCGTTTGTCCCTGCAAGGTCTAGGATGTGCTTCGATCTTGAGCTCCTTGGTAGATCCTGCAAGACAAACAAAAGTACAAACAACTTCCTACTCTACTGAGATTAGCTAAAACATAGATCCATCTACTATAGACAAACTTATATGAAACAAGTACAAGTTTGAAAGAAACAGGCCAAGCATTGATTATATTGATGAGAACAAAGTGTTACTTATAGCCATGGATGTAGTGCAACAGCTTCACCAAGCTCTCCTTGTCCAAACCCTTGCTTAAATAGTCCACACGCAGAATGTTGATGCTCCAAATGACATCTTCCTCATGAGATCATAAGTTAGATGCTTCACAATTATTTCCATATCCCTTCAATACCACTCATGAGATCATAAGTTTGGTATAATTCTCAATCTCCATTCCCCCATTCCTCCATGGAAATCCCTCATTATATAGGATTTGGAGGATTAACCACCATGGAGAGGATCTCTCATGAAATCCACTAAGAAAGGGATCTCTAAGATATTTAGGGAGAAAATATATCTTAAAGATTTTGGGGAGGAAATATCTCTCAAGGATTTTAAGGAGGAAATATTTCAACCATCCATGAGATCCTCCACCTTCCCTAAAAAATAGGAAACCAAATGTTAGGTGGATTCTCACACTGAATTACTTTATTTTTCATGAATATTAATAATAATTCATGTGCACTTGATTCTCACACTTAATCAATTTATTTTCCATGAATATTAATAATAATTCATGTGTACTTGGTATTTTGTCCTTCATGTAATATATCCCTCCTCCACATTGACTAGGGATTGTGACATAGGTTATTCCATGGTGTCAAAGTGTATGAGACACTTATATGACACTTTACGACACTTATGGCGAGGTACCTAGGTGTGAAAATTTCATGTGTAACAGGGGGTGAACCACGGTAACTATGTGTATTGTGTTGATGTGTTTGTTTCTCTCTTTCTAAGTGCTCTGATATGTTTAGCTAGATCTATTGATGCTTTGTGCTTATGAGATATGAATGCATGCTAGATATGATACATAAGATGCTAAGTGGTTAATCTATTAAGTATAACCTGTTTATCATTGCTAAGTGCTAGATCTGAGTAATTACTGCGGTGCTTTGTTCTTTCTGTGAAGTATATTAATTAATGTATGTTAATAAATAACTGATGCTAAGTGCATTGTAAGCAAGATAATCACAGATATGTTTCCCAGCTAAGGTTGCAGACACCTGAGTCCTACAATCACCCCTACCTCTACCTCGGGTGAGACTTCATCTGCTTCGTAGGTGTTGCCAAAAGGGTCGGTAGTTAGGGTTTTTTTGGTGCGCTCTTGAGCGTTGAACCCTAGGTATGCCCCTATGCCAATAGTGCTCCCTTTCGTTTCCCCTGTATTTTCATCAAGCCTTCAGCATTTTTGTTTTGTTGTTGTTTTACTTCATGTTGTTTAGCGTTCGACAGACAATTGCAGTATAAATGTCCATGAGCATGGCATTTCTTGCATCTAAAGGGGATGTGTTCATATTCCACCATATGATTCCACTCATTATCTTGGTATGTTATTGTGACTGCATCTGGAAGGTATCTGGCTACATTCATATAGACACAGATCCACACATAGGAAGTGTATTTGGCCACTTTGGTGATCTTTGATATTTCTATGAAAAATACCAAGGTATTCCCTATGCCTTCTAGAGTTTCCATATCCCAGAATTCATGTGGTAAGGAGTAAAGTCTAACCCATATCAGGGTTGCCATGAAATCCTCCTTCTCTGGGGAGATCCCCTTTGTCCAGTATCGAAGGTGGAGACCCGTTGAGTTAAAAAAATAAGTCCCTTCCTCGAAGATTTTATATATGTCTTCCAAGTTAGAAAAGATGGTTGTAAAAAAACATTTAGATCCTAGTTTTAAATCCACTTGGCCTTTTTTCCATATAGTACTCACCCATCCCATGAGATATTTCTTGATGGCCATATTCCCATGATTTTTCCTACTAGGGCATGATATTTCATGTTTTGAATATAGTTGCCAATGTTAGGTTAGGTCACTTCATACCTGGGATTTTCCAAGATATGTGCATGACAACCATTCACCTTAGTTATGTTATCTTGTGGGTACATAAGGTCCCCCAACATATCCTTTCTATCCTTTCTCATGCCTCCTATGTCGGGATTTTTTGGCCTTTGTTGTGCTTTTCCCAGCACCGCATCCTTAAGAGTCGCCTGAATTTTTTGGTTTTTGTCTCAGGTCTACCCCAAGGGCTCTAACAACCCTGGTAACATCGCCTCCATTTTTGAACCCCAAAAACAACATGTCAACCCCTGAACCGTACCTTTTGTCACTGCTTTCTCTCTCCATCTTTTCTCTCTCAAATTGCAGCAAGGATAAATTTATTTCCCTACACAGACATGATATGTTGGGCTCTGGAGCATATGGATTTACCAACCAGGACCATATACAAGAATCAAAGAACTATTGTCACCTCTTTTTGACCTAAAGATATCCAAGTAATGTACAAATTGTCCAATGCTCCCAAATATGTCTACAATGCATAATTTGTGAGGAATTTTGAGAAATAAGAATGTGTAGATTATGATAGAATCATCCATGATATAATTAAAACTTGGTGGGGAAATGAAAATAAATTCAAAGTGGATAGTCATGGTATAAACTCCACATCTTTTTGTGATGCACATATTATGTACATAGCTATGATTCTCTGTAGATTGTATGGAAAGAAAACCATGCACATTTCAACGTTGATTAGGTCCCTATTATTCATGAAGTTGCAAAGGGTTTCACTTTTCATTACGTAAAGTTGTTGTCTGACAACTTGGTCAAAAAAATAGAGATTTATACAATTCAGAAATATAAAGGTGAACAAGCTCCCTTTTATATGTCAACATATATTATGTATTTTATATGTTACAAAACCCCTTTCTCATTGATGAATTGGAGTTGGACTCCAAAATATTCTAATCCAATACACAACTATCATTCTAAGTTGTGGGAGGAAAATTAAAAAGACCATTTTTATGAAATTCTCCATAATGTTATCAACCCAATTCATGAAGTTCTATATGGTAACCCTCATCCCAGGGTTTTTGAGAAAATTATGGGAAATTTAGGTGAAATTGCAGACTGATATATCAAGGAGAGTTTTTCCTTTATCAGAGTTTATGGTTGTTTTGTGTCTCCTCGTGCTTTACCAAAATTCTTGCCAGATTGACTCGTTTGTCGAGAAATGGCATACCAGACAGTTTTTGTAGGCATAAATAAAGAATTAAAGGCAGCACAGAAAAGGGTATGACCAACTTATCCCATAAAAGTTGGTGTATATTCCTTGTTAGATTTTGGACATGTTAAGGTTGAAGCTTCATCCTTGGAAGATATTGCATTGTCTTCCATTGAATTCAAAAGGCATGATCCACATAAAGTAGTTGAAAATCATTTGGGTCAATTCAACATGAAAAAGCAATTTCATGAAGATTCACCATTTGATGATATTTTCAAAGGAGAAAAATCATATGATGAAGTTTTATCTAGAATCCAAACTCTTTCTAATAAAGAACAATCAAATTTTCTCAAATTTCAAAAGCATAAGAGAAGTTGTATACCAAATATTTTACAAGTAGAGAAAAGTTTTACTCACAATGGTAATCTAGTTTCAGATATGCCACCATCTTCTAATCCTAAGCAACATGATTTGCCTCGGGTTAAAACCAGGGAAGATGATAAAACACCAGAAGCATCATCAAAAGATACAATAGAGAAAGAACAAAATCTATCAAGTAAGACTTTTCAAGAAACAAGGGAAATGTTTGAAGCATTGATGGAGCATGGACATGTTTTCCCTCAAATTGCTTTAAACATTGAGACTCCATTAAAAGATATTTTTACTCAAGGGAAATATATTGCACTTACATATCCTATTCCATCCTTAACTCCTCTTGCATCAATCTTTGAAATACATGGTTCATAGGTAGTAAATGTTGAACATCTCACACCTATTGATCCAGAAGAAATGCCTTCATCAGATTTCTTCTTCAGCGTGAAAAGGAAAGTTATTGTGCAGAGAGAGATTCAGAAGAAAGGAGGCATAATCACAAAAAGGAAGAAAATGTTATTTGATGTTTGGGAACAGAGTGATCCTGAATTTGCGAAATAGGTATCATATTCTCTAGGAGCTTTTCAACAGAAATTTGTGGTCAGTAGACAATTTAAGAGATAAGATTGATCAAAAAAATATTTTAATTGAGTAGTTTCAAAATAATTTGAAACAAACAGAGGAAACTATTAAATAATGAGTTAGTTATAAATTATCTCAAGTCCAACTAAGTTATGAATAACAAATTAAACAGCTAGAAGATAAATTAAGAACAAGTCTCCAAGATCAAAAAATGTTAAAAAATACTATTTTCCAGAAAGAAGCATTAAGAATCCATTTAAAAGCCTAAGTTAAAAAAGTTGAAAATGAAATTGTTGATATTTCTTCTTTTAAAAATAGGCCCTTGAAGTTAATGATGGATTAAAATCATCCCAAGATAGCGTCTATGAAATCTTGGAGATTATTCAAAAACAATATATTATCATCAATGATTCATTACAAATCATTGTTGATAAAGAAAAAGAGTTAGTGATCTGGATTTATGAGAGGAATGAAAGGAATAGAATACTGAATACAATAACATGGAGATATGGATAACAAAAACAAATATACAATGAACAATAACTTCTATTGAAAAAATAAAATGGGATGAAATTATAAAACTATAGAATTGGAAACAACTTGCTCAAATGGTGGTAGATATCTCCGAGAAGAGATGTGGCTGCTATGTGCATTCGTATGAGTAGAATGATTACAATGAGGCTCTAGAGAAATTTTTAACATTAATCATGAATGACAAAACTCTAGACATCCAAAAACCTAACCATAGGAGATTAAACGCCAAAATTTAAATGGGCCCTGATGGGTAAGTTAGTACCTCAACTTCCCGAGGTCGTAATACAACCTTCATTTTAGAAGCGTGATAGCCCGTTGGAAAGGTCTTTACGAGAACTACACATTATGCCTTAAAAATTTGACTATGTTTATAGTTTGACTATGGCAAGCTAAAAAAACATTGTTTAGGGCCCCAAAACGTCCCTAGAAGTACAGAAAGATGTACTGACATGAAAAATTTCAAAATAATCCAGTTGAATTAGGTGGGTGGCCACCAATATCCACCTGGAAACTATGTAGGCTTCAGATAGCCTCGAAAGTGTAGAATCCACAATTACAAAGAATTACAGAAGAACGTGTTGAACTAAAAATTGTCAAGAGGATCTTGTTGGACTAGGTGGGTGGCCACCAATATCCACTTGGATCAATCCTTCCCCCTTAGGAAGCAATGGTATCCATTGTGTTGAGTTCCCCCATAAGGTGAGGAAAATTCTATTGAATTTGGCCCTGGGTGAGCCACTTGCCTTGGTGTAGGAGCTACCTGTTGGAAGATTGGTTGTTGTCATTGATGTCAACCCTAGTCATGGGTTTTGGACCGCAAGATTGATAAAGGTATTTGGACATGAAGGAAAATGCGCATGCATATACAACACCCATGAATGGATAGTATACATCAAGTTGTTTCTGGTGGTATGTGGCACGTCATGTGGATCCTCATGGTTGAGGAGAAATGAATTTTTGAAGATGACAAAGTGAATTGAAGAAGGAAGTACATGTAGGCCCTGAAGATAATTAAAGAAAAGAATTACAAAATAAGAAA
>ML777335.1:164979-176791 GCA_009831015.1 Picea engelmannii | reverse complement strand
TGAAGATAATTAAAGAAAAGAATTACAAAATAAGAAAGTGTCAGGTTGGCACTAATGTTAAAATCAAGTGACATAAATGGTATAAATAAACATCATTATACATTCATTTGATACAAGTTGAATTTTAGAGAAAATAAGAAGTAAAGAAGGTCGGATTTCAAGGGAGGATGAAATCTTTTGGTGATGTGTTCTAAGGTATGTTGTTTTCAGGTCATCTTACCATTTTTGCTATAACTTTTTTTCTAAAACAATTCAGATGGTGAAATCTCTATGGTATTGAGAAGACATATCAAGGTACCTCTGGTAAAAATTTCAGCTCTTGATTCTGTATAATTATGGAGATACACTCTGTGGAAGATAGGGTTTGTGACCAGTCCTGAAGCTAGTCAATAAACAGGTGTTCCGGGTAAAATAGTCATAACTTCTTCATCGATAATCCAAATGACGTGGGACAAATTTCATTGGAAATATTACGGACTTTAGTTTCTTCTTTGAGAGTTTCATAATTGGATGTTAAATATTGAGCGCGGGGCATTCTTTACAAGTTTGGTCTCCTGAATAGACCAGAATTGAATAAAGTCTACCATTCTTTCTATAACTTATTTTTGGGGAGGATTAAAAGAGTTAAACTTGGAGGAGTTTCAGAGAATACATTAAGTAATATTATATACAGGATCAGAGTACTCCAAGAATTGAAGAATTGCATAAATTGAAGAAGTCTTAGGAAGCATTATCAGGTTCTATGTGATGATTGGTTGATAGTGACGATTTAATGTAAAGTTTTATTATCTCTCATATATTCTTGGGTGGAAGGAAGGGGCAAGGATGGAGAGTTAAACTCTCTCTTGATATTGGAGGATTGTATCTTCCTCTTGGAGGTTTATCACTCCCTTTACATTTGGAAGTTGTAGCTACCTTTGGAAGTCATTACTTCCCTTGAACAATAACTATTGATTATTTCTCATATATTGTGCATGGTGTATTGTGGTGTATTGATGTAACTCTTACACTATTGTTTATTTCTCATTGGATATAGTTGAACGGTTTAAGTATAAGTTGAAAAAGGTTTTAAACTATACTTGATACTAATTCACCCCCCTCTCAGTGTCAACACTACCCTGCCTTAGACAACCCGATAAAGTTGGATCCTCTATTGGCGATTTCCCTTTACCTATGTTTCCACTATCTGATCAATTGATGCATGTTCCATGCAGTCAGGGTTAAGCTCTGTTCATGTAAATTGTTCTACTATCTCTGAGGTGTCCAATAATGGTTGAAAATATGTCTGAAGGAGGTCCACATTGAACACTGGGTGAAATCCAAGGAAGAGTGGAGTGTTGAGCTCAAAATAATTACTATCCGTAGCCTTGGTGATAGTGTAAGGCCCATAGCGAAGTGGGTGAAGCTTCTAATGGGGACCTGTAAGGTGCTCTTTCTACAAATGTAACCAGACCTTATCTCCCACCTAAAACTGGTGTGGTACCCAATGTTGATCATGGCGTTGCTTATACTTAGCATTGGCGTTCTTCAAAATCCCATGGACCTATTGGCAGATGTGTTGAATCCGCTCAATGAATCCATTGGCTTTGTCGACCTCAGACTAAACATGGTAATATTCTTCTTGTGTGATTGCAAGAGGTAGTGCAACATCAATGGGACCCAACGATTGGAATCCCAGCCCCACCTGAAATGGGATATGGTCATTGGAGCTACAGAGAGCCCTGTTGTAGATGTGTTGAACATAGGGAAGACTCTCATCCCATGTACATGGATTATTAGAGTTGTAAATGTGCAGGATGTGCACAACCATCCGATTGACAGCCTCTGTCTGGTCATTAGTTTGGGGGTGGAAAGAAGTGGATTTAGTGATCTTGGTGTCCAACAGTGACTAGGGACTCGACAAAAATGTGTTGAGGAACCTGTTGTCCCGATATGAGGTGATGGACTATGGTATCCCAAAATGGACCCACACCCGTTCGAAGAAGAGCTTGGAAATATATTTTGTTGTGATGCTTTTCTTGTAGGTTGTGATAATGGTCATCTTCAAAAACAATCAACCACCACAAATACAAAATCATTGTCATTCTTGGTGGACAGAAGGCCATGCATGTAATCCATAGAGATGGATTCCCAAGGCCTCTTGGGAGTAGGAAGAGGGGTGTATAAGCCTTTCTTCTTGATGGTTGGATTAACAATGGCACATGCAATGCAAGATCTGATATACTTGTTGACGTATTGTTGAAGTTTTGGCCAATAAAATGTTTCTGAGAATGACCACGGTTTTCTCCATGCCAAAATGTCCTACCATCATACTGTAGTGAGCCTCCCAAATTAGCTTTGCACGCTCTCTTGTGGGAACACAGAGGTGGCCCAGATGTCATAAAATTCCATCATGGATGTGAAAATCAGTGACATTCACTCTTGTACCCAAGAGTTGATAGGTGGTGGCGAAGTCAAAGTCACACTGATAAAGTTGGGGCCACTCATATGCCTCATGCCCACAGGAATGGAGCATTGTGGTGAGTGCATCAACGGGAGGGTGGTTGAGGAAGTCAATGACATGATTTTTTCTCCCTTTTTTGTACTTGGTGTTGATATTATATGAACCACTTTTGATGGAGGTCATTTTGCAACTTCCCATGTGTCTATATGAATTGTAGAGGCTTGTGATCAATGTGGATGATTGTCTCCTTTCCCATAACGTAATGTTTCCATTGACTGTAGGCTTGCACAATGGAATACATTTCTTTTTCATATGTGGGTCATTTCCGGACAATATTTGAGAGTGTCTCACTATGGTATCCTACTGGATGACCATGTTGATTGATAATTGCACCTAATAGTCAGAGGCATCAGTCTCGATATCAAATGCTTGTTGCAGATCAGGTAAGGTGAGTACTAGAGATTAGCACAAGTGATGCTTCATATCATCAAATGCTTGTTTTTGTGCCTACCCCCATGAAAACGTTTCCTTTCCACCACCCTTGGTTACTTGGTTGAGGGCCCATGCAATATGGGAGAATCCTAAAATGAACCTTTGGTAGAATTTTGAAATTCCCAAGAAGATCCTAAGCTCAGTTAGTATGGTCAAGGATGGCCAGTCACAAATGACTTGGATCTTAATTGGATCCACATGTACCCTATGTTCATTAACAATGTAGCCCAAGTATTGGACCTTGTTCATGCCAAATGATAATTTTTCCAAGTTGGCATATAGCTTATGCTGTCGCAGAGTGCCCAAAACCTGTTGAATATGTTGTATGTGCTCCTCCCAAATTCTATTGAAGATGAGGATTTCATCCAGATATACCACCACAAAAGAGTTGGTGAAGGGTCTCAATACATCATCCATCATTATCATAAAAGTTGTTGGTGCATTTTTTAAGCCAAAGGTCATGACCAACCATTCAAAGAGACCTTCTTTAGACTTGAAAATTGTCTTCCATACATCAGTTGGTTCAATGGGAACCTGGTGGTAGCCATACTTTAGGTCAATCTTGTTGAACAAATTTCCCCCCTTTAGTTGGTCAAGAAGTTCATCAATTCGGTGAATTGGGTATTGGTTCCTGAGTGTGTTTTATTTTAATTTTTTGTAATCAATGCAAAGCCACCAGATCTCGCCTTTCTCCTGCACTATCACAATTGGGCTTCTGCAAGGGGAGGATTTGGGTTGGATGTGCCCCTTTTTAAGCATCTCTTGGATATGGAACTTGATTTCATTATTTTCCATCAGAAATCAATGATAGACCAATCCATTAGGCAGTGGGGCATCAGGGGTTATATCAATTGGATGTTTGACTTGGCAGTTTGTTAGTACCCCGGTGGGTGAGGAGAAGATGTCTTTGTACTCTTCCACGATCTTGTCCACTTGCTTTTCCTGCAAAGAGGGGATTTGTGTATAGGTTATGGATGTGGAAATGACCTTCTTCTTAATGCGAGCATGGATCACTTCTCAGTCTGTGAAATGACTTTACTACATTTCTTAGTAAAGATTAAAGAAATAGTGGTAGGCGGAGCTACCTCTGGTATGATGTATAATTGTCTACCCAAAGTAATAATAATAATGTGGGGTCTAGACTCATACACAACATGTCGCTTCCACAAATATGGTTGGCCTAAAAGAACATCACAAACTTCAAGGGGATCAATATCACACAATACCTCGTTCTTGAAGGGCTTGATGTTGTAGGGTAGATGGCATTGTTGGATGGTGTGGAGATATTGTCCTTGGAGAAGCCATTCGATGGTGTAGAGTTGCAGGTGCAATGTTATCGGAAGTTCCGGCCACTTGATGACCTCTCCTAATACCAAGTTCTTCTTATTGTTACTCTTGACAATGAAATGCAGTGAAGTCCCCTTTACCCACATCTGTGAGTGAAAGAGGAATTCCCCTTCCTCTGGTTCTTCTGGTTTGCTTGGTTGGACTTTGGTGGTAGAGCCAGTGGCACTGGATTCAGCATTGATGATCTACTTCCCACTTTCTTTATTTGATTTAGAGTCATAATCTGCCTCTGACTCAAAATCTTTCAGCTCAGCCACCAGTGATTGCTTGGAGTGACATTCTTCGGTGTTGTTCCAAGAGATATTATGGTATTCACACCATTTTCTCGTGTCCTTCTTCGAATTTTCATTACCCTTATTGGGTTGTGGCTTGGACTAGTTTTCCTGAGAGTGACCATATTTGCTCTATCCCTTGTTTTGTGGGTTGGAGCCACCTTTTCCCTACTTTGACTATGAGTATTTTTCAAAACCAAACTCTCACCTCTTCTACTTAAATTTCTGCTCGATCTTGACATCATATATGTAAGCTGCACCTAATGATGCAATGTCCAGAAACTCAATTTTTGTTTGAATTTATCTATGTAGATAGCCATGATATTTGAGCACCATATGTCATTCAGAGTATTTGATACCCAATTTGATGCGTAGGGTATGAAAAATATTGATTAAATATGGTACTTTCTAGTCCCTTTCCTGATGCGACGTGGTCCATCTTGTGTATTGGTCCTCATAGCTTCCAACAGGGTAGTATTGTTCTTTAATGAAATCCCTGAAGGAATCCCATGTGGGGGTGACTGCAAATATTGAAAATTACTCTATTTCCCTTTTCTCAAAATAAGTATCCCATCATTCCTTAACATGGGGGGGCATCCTTGAGGAGTGCAAAAGTAAAATTTTCCCTGTTGGAAAAATTGTGGACCAAAAAATACCCTTCAAGTAGATTCATCCATTTATCTATAGCATCTGCATCTATTAGTCCTTCAAATAATGGAATATAAAAAATTAATTGTAACTTGAAGGGGGTTAAATGTCCACTTGATGAAGATATGTCTCGTGTGGGTATTCACTGAAGGATCTGTGCGAAGTTGTCCATCATTTTGTTCCTTTGTCGCGCAAGGTCTTCCTCGAGAAACATTTTAAAAGAATCTCCTGTTCCATCATATTTATTCTCATCCCCCATGGGTTTTTGTCGGGATCGGCATGGTCGATCTTCCAAAGGATCGACTGGTTTGAGTCCCAACTTCTTGTACCCAGATCTTGTTAGGGACATGCACGAAGAAAAATAAATGAAGAGAAGACCTATCTGATACAACTGATCTGGATTTATGAGAAGAGCGAAAGGAATAATAGATTGAATAAAATAACATATAGATACGGAGAACAATAACATATATCCAGTTAAGAATAACTTCTATTGAATAGATAAAATAGGTTGAAACTGTAAAACTGCATAACTAGAAACAACTTGCTCGAATGGTGGTAGCCATCTTTGAGAAGTGATGTGGTTGTTATGTGTGTATGTCTAAGAAGAATGATTACAATGAGGCTCTAAATTCCTTTTTAACATTACTCATGAATTCCAAAACCCTAGACATCCAAAAACCTAACCCTAGGAGATGAAACGCCAAAATTTATGTGGGCCCCGATGGGTAAATTGGTATCTCAACTTCCTGGGATCATAACATTTGCATACAACCTCTATTTTAGGTGCATGATAGCTCGTTGGAAAGGTATTTTTGAGAACAAAACATTATTTCGTCAAACTCTAACTATGTCTTTAGTTTGATTTTGGCAAGCCAAAAAAACACTATTTAGGGCTCCCAAATGGCCCTGGAAGTACAGAAAGATGTATTGACATGAAAACTTCCAAAATAATCCAGTTGGATTAGGTGGGTGGCCACCAATATCCACCTAGAATCTGTGTAGGGCTTCAGAAAGCCACGGAAGTGTACAACCCACAATTACAAATAATTACAGAATAACATGTTGAACTAAAAACTATCAAGAGGAGCCAATTGGAATAGGTAGGTGGCCATCAATATCCACCTAGATCAATTAGTCAATACAAGATCCAAATTTCAATAATTGATGATTTGGAATCAGAGTTTAAATGTACCAGGATTTGCTCAATTTTTAGAGATTGAACAGTTAAAAGGTGAAATGGCAATAAAGACTTGGGAAAATAACCTTGAAGAAAGTAAAATATTGGCCAGAGAATCCAAAGTAGCTTGTTTAAATGCTCTATTAGTTGTATATGTAGAAATGGATGAGATTGACCTCAGTGATGATCATTCAATTATTGGGACTCTCAATGTAAATAAAAAAATAGAAGATTTGAAGGAAAACAGAAAAAAGTATAAAGTTTCCATCCTACAGATGAATCAAGTCAACTTTCAAAGTTTAAACCATTTCCTGGTCAAGCACAGTTTACAGTGCCAAAGTACCCATCAAGTTGTGGTAAAAGTATAAAAGAATTTATCATTGGTACATAGAAAGGATTTTAACTTTGAATTAAATGTTAACATGGAGCCCCCTAAGTTCATAGTTGCATTATTGAAAATGCACACTCAATACAAATATCAACAGAAAGCAGTTGCATCTACAAGAAAATAAACAAAAGATAAACCTTAAAGCGGCCAGCAAGGATGATGTTTCCACAAGTATGACATATGTTCAAATATTTTATTTTATAATATTCAATTTTATTTTAATCAAGTATTTAGAGGATTTTCTTCCATTTTAGGATCTCGAAACATGGACTCTAACCGATTTTGGTTAAGAAGAAATTGTATAAATATATACATTTGAGATATGAATGAGGTTTTTTCTCGCCTGATGTAAGGAAATAATTTTTCATAAAAATTTCTATAGAAATACAAGAGATTCTACTTCTAATTTCTTTGAGTAGTGTGTTTTGTATGTGTTCCTACTTTCATTATCGTTATTCATTTGCTTCACTCTATGGTGTTTAAGAAATGAACAACTGCAATTTAGTAATACATCTACTATAGTTTACTTATTAGACATTT
Organism: Picea engelmannii; assembly: GCA_009831015.1. Taxonomy (NCBI): domain Eukaryota; kingdom Viridiplantae; phylum Streptophyta; class Pinopsida; order Pinales; family Pinaceae; genus Picea; species Picea engelmannii. The sequence goes on along the minus strand of ML777335.1, from coordinate 169,481 downwards.
ATTCATATATAGATTTTCCTCTATTTTGTTGTGAGTGGAACAAGACCTATATCTATGTATTTTTTCTTATTTTATTTCATATTTTAGACACACATTCCATATTTCTACTATTGAAAATAAAGTAATATTTATCATAATTGGATACCTTACTTTGTTTTTCAATTTTTTTTACTCTAATTCTTCTTTTCATATCTTGATTATTGATAAAAGCTCAAGGAAAGAGATATTGCCTCTATGTTTCAAATTATAAGAGTATTGAAATTTCATTCTAAAATGAAGGTAGAAAGGCACTTTAAAAACAAATATTATTATTTTGGATGACTCACATTGTTCTTTTCACCTAGAACAAATCTCAGGAACAACAGCTCAAACAAGTAAGACTAAGTCAAAGGGTGAATAGAAAAAGGACATGAGAAAAGTTAAGTGTTTTGCATGTCATAAGATGGGGCACTATGAAGGTCAGTTTCCTAACAACAAAAAGAAGAAACAAGTTGGGGCATCAGCAGAAGAAGATGAGTTTACTGATAGATTTGAGAGAGAGTTCTCTATGTTGATATGTCTTTCCATGAGTGCAGCTTCTTCCAGTGTTTGGTATATAGATAGTGGAGTCTCTAATCATATGAAAAGTGTGTGCAAGAACTTTACAAATATTATAGAGAATGATGTTGATCTTGATGTATACCTTGGAAATGATTCCAAGGTCAAGGAATTTGGGCATGGGATAGTATCCTTTCAAAGGGAGTTTCAGTGGCCCATGGTAGTGAGGGATGTATTGTATGTTCCTAGGTTGGTGAAGAGTCTGATATCAGTTTCCGCTATAGAGGAAAACCAATATGAGGTGATTTTTCAAGATGGAGATGTACTCCATCCTAATGGATCTAGTCTCACATCAACAAAGATGATTGGTATTAGACATGGGAAACTATGAAGGCTTATGCTTCATCCAGCACGAGCCTTGATACACATCAACAACAATAGTTATTTATGTGAGGTATGGCATAGGAGGATGGCTCATTTGCACCATAGAGTTCTTTGAGTACTGAGAGATATTGTTATTGGATTGCCATATTTTAGTACAAAGCATCATGATCTTTGCAAAGGGTGTGCACTTGGGAAATACACCAAGACTACCATTCTGAGTAGTGATAGCAAAGCACCAAGGATTCAAGATTTGGTACATTTTGATGTGCGTGGGTCGATGTCGGCAGTATATTTGAGTGGGTTTGAGTATTATGTTACCTTTATAGATGAATTCTCCACGAGGACTTGGATTTACTTCATGAAGACAAAGATTTGGGTCTTAAGTCAGTTTCAAGAGTTTAAAGCTCTTGTGGAGAACAAGACAAAAAGAAAAATCCAAGTGTTGAGGTCTAACAATGGGGGTGAGTATACCTCCGATGAATTCAAGAAATTTTTTATTGAGGAGGGGATCAAAAGAGAGTTGATAGTTCCACACAACCCATAGAAGAATGGGGTTGCAGAAATAAATAACAAATCCATTGTTGTAGCAACAAAATCCATGTTACATGATCAAGATCTACCAATGTTTTTTTGGGCAGAGGCATGAAACACAACAATTTACATTCAGAACAAGATTCCTCATAGGAAATTGGGGAATAAAACTCTTGAGGAGGATTTTACAGGGAAGCATCCTAAGGTTGGGACTTTCACATCTTTGGGTGTCTAACTTATTCACATATCCCTTCAGAGAAGAGGAAAAAGCTAGTGCCCACAGCTTAAAAGGGAATTTTTGTTGGGTATAGCGAGACTTCAAAGGCTTATCACATATACATTGAAGAAGACAATGGTTAGGAGAGATGTAAAGTTTTAGGAGGACATATCCTTTAGGAAGTGTCATGTGTCACCTACAATAGAGGAAGGGAAGCAGGCTCCTCAACTTCAGGTGAACACACCATAGAGTGCAAGATCACAGGGTTCAACTATTACAGGTTCCTAGGTTACCAAATCATAGGCCACTTATTGGCACAAGGGTAGACCCAGGTTTGAATGCTTAACAGCGCACCAACAAAACCCTGACTACCATCCCTTTCATCAACACCTACGAAGTAGGTGAAGTGTTACCCGAAGTAGAAGTAGGGGGGGTTACAGGATGCAGGTGTCTGTAACCAGGCTAGGACACAGATCTATGATAATAGTACTTCACAGAATATTTTTTCAATGCTTAGGAAGTGACATGAATTAGTTTATTAACCTTATTAACACCATAGAGCATAGTCAAAGATAGGTTGGCACAGTAACAACAAATGATAATATACCCTGAGAACTTAGCATTACAAGTTAAATCTAGAATTCATTTTCCCTTAACACAAGTAAAGTACTTAAGAAACAAAGGATCTATCTATTACACATCATAATCAAATCACTAAGTAGATTCATAACAAAAATAACACAGCACAAAGAAAATCATGAGACACTAGATATACGTGGTTCACCCCAGGGTGGGGCTATGTCCACAAACTACTTCACCTCTTTATTATTCACCAGAATATTACATTCATTCACTCTTGTGCACTAAACCACAGAGTTGAGCTTTGTACCAGATAGGAGATCTGTGCACCAAGCACTAGATCCTCCTTCCAAAACTAGGTCAATGCATAGATCCAACTCTCTATCAAGCACAAAGCCTTAACACACATACATTCCTTTGCACAAAGCAACTCGAACTACTTGCACTTAGTTAACCAAACCACTTATGTTCACACAAAACTACTCTCATTCTACAATGCATTCCTCTTTATTTATACTTTTACAAACCCTTACAATAAGGCCTAAACATGGGGAAAACCCATGGGTTGACATCCCATAAACCTATTAAAAAACCCTAACCCAAAATTAGGTCAGATCTGCGATCTCAGCTCCGTCGGGCACTCCTACTTTGATCAGCATGTCGAAGTCCAAAATTAGGTTAAAACTTACCAAAGTTTCCCCAAAACTTTGTTGAGGGCCAACAAGCCCCCAAGCCTCGATCTTAACTTGAGCTACCTCGACTCGCTACTTTGCTTGAGCCTCCTTCTCAGTGAGATTTTGGATTGTTTGCTCCATAACAGGCCCTTCCAGGAATTGTTCTATTGTTGCAACTACTTGATCTAGTTGTGAGCTATGTCCATCAATATTTTCGAACACCTTGCAAGCTTCATCCTATGCAGGTTGTAGCTTTTGCGTTACTTCCATTATCTTACCCTGGAGGGCAGTGACTTGTTGTTTTACTATAACGAACCTCCCATTCGTCATGACATCAACCTCTCATGACAAGTGCAATAAACACTTTTTTATTTATTTATTTTTTGTGTGTGTGGGCGTACAAGTGTAACAAAGACATTATACTCTGTGGCGCAACACAATGATGAACATGATGCAAGAAACTGTGACACAACATGATGACCTAAGACGCACATCAAGCCTCTGGAAGTAACGAAACAACAATCAATCGACAAAAAATAAGACTGACTACCCGCCCGTCCTACCCTGCAGTGGTTAGGACCTCCAGGACACATAAGCAATGCTCAAGCCTATGTTCCCATTGATTCTAACCATTTAAGGTCTCAGGGCTGGTGACTGTTATGAGGAACCAGAAGGTGTCTACAATCCCCCTTCGAGACAATCTACCACGCTAGCTGAGCTAACAACAACATCAATGATCAACTAAAATTCATTCCATCAACTCTAAAATCATTTAACCATGGGTGAGAGTAATCATTACTGTTAACAATCATACATAAACTTTAATTAGCCGCGCATTAATAATCTAGTTATAAATCAATCCATCATCATCAATAGTTATTAGCGCAATTGAACACAATTGAAATCAATCATTCTATCTACAAGGCGCAAGAAATCCGAATTACAAAACCAATCGCAATCAATTCCTGCAACTAGCTAAATCAACCGAGTCTACGATCACTCATCATAGACTAATCAAGTTTACAAATGAGGATGGGAAGGCTTAACCAATCTAGATTATCATAACTGCAGTCCTAAATATCAATATTTTGAACGATTATTTTATCCTGACAAAATTACAGTAACGCTACCAATCATGAAAGGTCGTGTAAGTATCAAATCTATATTAACTTAAAGTCAATATATATAGTGTAATTCTATTAAGTAACATTTAATTAAAGATGTGTCACTTACCTTTGTTAATTATATACTAAAATCAAGGTATATAAAATGATGTTCTCAGTAAAATTATCCAATATCCATCATAAAAATGTCTCTTAAAGATCACTCGTTAACTTATCAAGAATGACTCTAAGATTCCTTTACCTTCCCAAGAGTTAGTATGACCTAATCACTTAAGGAGGCAAGTCTTAAGGATGTTGATACTGAGAGGGCGGTGAATCAGTATCAAGTACAATTTAAAAACATTTTTCAACTTATACTTAAACCATTCAAATATATCCAATGAGAAATGAACAATAGTATAAGAGTTACACCAATACACCACAATACACCATGCACAATATATGAGAAATAATCAA